>JAQIXU010000001.1:0-241265 GCA_034701245.1 Strigamia transsilvanica | reverse complement strand
AGAAAGAAATATGCCTATGACACATAGTGCATATATTGCACACATTTGAGGATGTTTCAAATCTTAATTAAACATGAAATACATCCAAAAAAAATTTAAAAGATTTAATAATAAACTTATACAATGACCAGTTTTACAAGAAAAGCATATCATCTTTGGTTAACTCTAGCGTATGTTTTTTTTTTATTATTTAATGTAAAATAATAAAAATATATCCTCGTTTTTTTTTTTTCTTTTTAATATATTTTTTAAAGCGGAAGACACCATTCTGTACACGCTTCCATGGTGCATATTATCTTTTTTTCACTTCTAAACCAAACTGTTGGAAGCACTTGACAGCAAATACAAAATTTGTTCATTTTTTTCCTTAAATCTGTATACAAAAAAAATTATAAGCCGAGTGAAAAAAGAATTATTTTCAAATTGTTTTTTGGAACATATTGGAACAAATCGAGTTCCAATAAAAGCATTTTTTCGACGTCATATATATGTAAATATGTACAATAATATTTTTTTTTTTTTACTTTTATGTTTTTTTTCTTACATTACATTGGTCTTGGCAGGGCAATAGATGCTTTCCACAGTGTTATACAATCATTAACGTCATCGTTGCACATACTATATGAGAACGATGGAAACGATACATTTGGAATCTCTCGCAACCACACAACAACAAGGACAAAAAATAAAAATTAAAATTAAAATAAAATGAATTTTTCAGAGAAGCATTTCAAAATTAAAATTTTTACATACACAAAACAGATAATTTGAAGATAATAAAAAGTAAAATTAAAGTTTTTATTGATTGGATGAGCATACGTCATCTGATCATAGATACTTTCAAATAAAAAAGTGATTTAAAAACAACATGTATTTGAATGACTTCAACTTCGCTTATTATATAGTATGAAAATAACCATTTTGAGATTCAGCTCTTTACGACTTCACATGAATAAAAGAAAAGAAAAAAAAATTCAATCATCTTCTACTCAATCAAAATATAGTTCCAAAGCACATTTTCGGGTAATAAAACGTCACAAACAACAATAGTTGGTGAGGATTATTAAAGTTCGTCGAAAATCAAAACTATTCACCAGTTTCTTTTTGACTTAAACACTAAAGCTAAACGTTTTTGGCATATAAAGTATTTTGGCACAAAATAATGTTATTAACAGGTCGCAAACTGAGTGTTATATCGATTCATTTTTTTTGTTAAAATAAAGATATATCAATAAGGGGAAGAAGTATTGGAACAGCAAACTTTCAACCTGATGAAGATGGACATTTACGTTTTACGACACCGAGATGTTGGAAGAGTTTTCAAACAACTTTTTATCTTTACACTAGATCCTAGTGTTATTTTTAATAGGGCACTTAAGTTAGAACCGGTTTCTTTTTGTTTCAAAAATTGCTTTTTGACTATACACAATGTTTAAACAATCCCAATAACTCATAGATGAGATAAAATGTTTCCCACCTATCATTATCTACCCCCGGCTGGAAAATCCAAAAATACTCATTTCTGTCACAAACACCATCTTTCTATAGACGAAGACTATGGAAGAATAAAACATGACAAACTTCTTGTCATATGAATAATACTGTAATTATTTCAGAGAGTAAAGTAGTAGTTTACTTTTTCATTTCTTAATAATATCTTAATATTTTTTTTCCTTTTGAAAATTGTTAAATACTGTACTCGGTAATTTTTTTTTGTTTTTTTATCGGGTGGAGGAAGAGGAGGAGGAGAAAGAAGAATATGAAGGATAATAAGAAAAGTTTCGAAACAGTTAATAATTCTTGCGACTACACGAAATCAAAAGTGCACCAGCTAGAATATTGAGATTCGTAAATAAACTACCGAATCGAGAGGAAATGAGTGCGAGAAGAGATAATGTGAAAAAAAACTATTTTACAGACAGACTAGAGATACACTCACCAACCAATCAGCATGCAGAAATGGCAATGCTAAAACATTACAAAAAGAGTTGGCCAGAAAAAGAGTTTTCATTTTTTTTTTAAAGATACAGATAGATAGAGATAGAAAGACGAGATGGAAGAAAACAGAGATAGTGTGAAATGACTTGAGGAGGAGGACTTTTCATCTACAAGAAAAACAAACTAAAAAACCCACCGAAACAACCATTAGAAACAAATTTTAAAATGATAAATTGAAAAATTTAATTTTTATGTGGGCACCTACAAGAAAAATCCGTTTGGCCCCAATGCAAAAGGTCACTGCAAAGACCACAACGAATTGTTTATCAACTATTCATGGAAGCACTGAATCTGTTAAGTAAAAGTGGAATATTAATTAGTTAATATGACTGCATACACACGCACTCAGAAAATAGGAATATGATGAGGAATACAAATTATATAATATATAAAATAAAATGTCTTTTTTTTTCTCTTTTTTTTCGTAATCTCAAGTATTTAGATTGTAATTTGTATAAAATATTTAAATGTCCTACATTCTGTAATAATTACTTCAATATTTAAAAAAGATTGGGTGACTCTTTTTAGTAGGGTTTTTGGACAGTGCCCCCCGTATTTGTGACGTCTATAAAGAAAAGCCCTCCATATTGACTAGGCGATAAACTTTGGAAGAACAGAATTCAACAAATATTGTAATTTCATTTCGTTTCCTCACTCACAGTCAGTTGAATACCAAAACCATAATTCCTTATCCCAAATTTGTAAAACATGTTGCGTTGCGACCTTTCCCCAAAATTACACAACTTTCATATAGTCATGTTGAAGTTTGTTCAAGTTTTGTTCCGAGGGATTTTGTGTGTTTTCGTTTCTTTTTTTTTTCAAGCACCTTTAGAATAAGAGTATATAAAACAAAATAAAATAGACATAAATTTCAAAATTATAAAACTAATAATCCAAAGTATAAACAGTACAAATTTAAGCTCACAAAGCGAAAGTTAGTTCATTTCGTTTGGCAAAAAGAAAGTTTATAAACGTTTGACTAGTTTGTGGGTGAGTGCGATTATGTTGGCACTCATTGCACACAAAACTACACGTAGAGTTTAAGGCTGTGACTAGCGGATCTCAAATTGCACGGGCCTCGACATGAATATCTATTCAAAAAAAAGCTTATAATCAAAAATAAACAGGTGACATTTTCTTCTCTCCAGCAAACATCAAAACCGATTAACACGAGAACAGAATAATCATATTTCAATAAAGTAGCGTTAATGTATCATCAATGACAAAAAATAATTGACAAATTTCGATTAGGAGAAAATAAAACAAATATAAACAAAAAAGAAAAATAACAAAAAGAAAAATTTCATAATCTTCTTCGTTCCACACTCTTTGGAAATAATTTGTATTATCACAAGTTGTTTAACCGTTACTGGTGAAGTTTATATTTGTATGTTTGTTGTTGTTGTTGTTGTTGTTGTTTCCTCTTTCTTTCAAGTTTCTTTAAATGGTTGAGTTGAATAAATCACTCGCAGTTCTAACATTGAAAGGTTTTGTGCTTTGGTCAGATCAGATTAGAGAGAGCAAAACTGTGAACACAGTTTAGACCAACCACCACAGCCCCTTCACCCTGAGACGCAAGAAAAGTCAAACAATAGACACGGACGACGAACCGGGGCGATACCGACGGACTGTGGAGGCCGATTTACAGTAAACGTTTAGACAAGGCCACATTTCAGGCAGAAATAGAGCTGTTCAGACAGGTCAAAATCGAGGTCAAAACTCAATTCCTCGACTCTGATGTGACAGCCTGTGACAGCACAACTAACTTCTCAATAACCACACGTTTGCGAATAACAAGTGGAAAATGGAACCGACCTCTTCTACTCCCTGTACGGTTTACAGTAGCTGTAGCGATGGTTCATGTGCTGACTGTACGAACCGGAGTGCGAAAACCGTTTCAAGCATTTCTTACATTGGAAGGGCTTCTCGCCACTGTGCAATCGTTTGTGCTCTGTCAGATGGTGTTTGTGCTTAAAGGCTTTTGAACACACATCACACTTGTGAGGACGTTGGCCTGCAAAAATTGTACAAAATAATCATAATTAAAAACTGTACACTTGAAACTGCATTTTAAAAAAAAAAACACAAATGTTTAAAAAGGGCAAAGAGCAACTCACCAGAATGTTCATACTTGTGTCGGGCCAAAGAGCTCTGCTTACTAAACACCTTATCACACTGGTCGCACGCATACATGCCATCTTCCGAGTCCAGTTTGTGCTGTTTCCACGATTTGCGTCTCTTCAGAGGTCGATCATCTTCACCCATGCTCGAATCATCCAAGTCCAGCTGGCTCTCGTCTCCATGATCTGCCTAATTAAATTTAAAAAAAAATAAAAAATCTTTTTAAACTTTGAGATTGATAACCTTAAAAATATTAAAAAATATAACATTTTTTAAAATCACAATGTCCAAGGGAACTGAACAGATAATGCCAATATGCTTGCCGGTTTTAAATAAATGCCAAATTATATCCACCGATAAAATGAAAGAATGAAATAAACACTTTGTGAGGTATCATGTGATTATGTGAAAAGAAGAATCGAATAAGACAACACGTTCTCGTTGATTTATTTGAGCGAACGTGATGGATGGAGCATTGCCATTTCGAAGTCGAAGAAACCATTGCCTTGGTGCGCAGTTATGATGAAGATTGCATACGCGGATGGTAATTGCGAGCGACTGTTTAAGTGATAGTGCACCAGATACATTTCAAAATGCGATTACACGCGCTCGTGGGTCTCCGTTCAAATTGAATAAGCTGTCAGGGGGCATCGCGTCAGTTGCACGCAGACGCAGACGTACCCTTAATCACTAACGCTAATTCGATTAGGTGACGCAAGGTGGCACAGCCGGCGCAGTACCACTTTGCTCTCGCCATACCACTCGGCCCCAATTCGCTCACTATACCCCCTCTTCGGACTACAAAAAACAGTGTCCTCCACTCATCCCCAGCCCCACATTTCAATTAACGCCCAGTCCACACGTGTCACTGCCTCCGAAACTGAACACGGACCCGAGAGACGAAAACAAGCGACATCCAATCCATTCCCTTAGAGCAACAGGGTCACAAACCTCCACAACTTGATGAGAGACACCCGCAAGAAACGCAATAACACTTCAATACTCACATGTCATTTTTTTTACTACTCATTCGATCCTGACCCACACACAGAAAAATCAACACCCCTCGTAACGTGTACATATCTCAAATGTATTAGATTGCCCCACCATCTTATATTTCATCCTTTAAAAAAAAATCCGAATATAAATCCCCCAAAAGAGTTTTTTTTTGTGGATGCAGTGTTGATGGAGAATTTAATTGGGAGCAGGTGACCAAGGATGTGATCGAGGAAAGTGCACTAATGAAAAAGACTGATTAGATTGTATAAAAGAAAAAAGGAAAAAAAAAATTCTAGACACGTTTTACTCAAGAGAATTTCGACTTATTTTTTTTTACCTTCTCTCGCCTTTTTACCTCTACAGGTATTACTTTCTTTTTCCTAATCAACAACCAAATGACAAGCTGACAATTTATTTACACGTAGCATTTTTTTTCACTGATAGGCACTTCTGTTCCCCCGGGAGGTCAGCAGTCAGAACTCAGAAAGAGAAAAATGACGTTCCACAAAACAGAAAGAAAAAGAATTAATTTCCAAGTTCTTTCTAGCCACTGACAGGGAATTCCCATTGGATTTGGTAAAAAAAAAAGATTGCGTGTAAAAAAAGAAAGTTTACCTTCGTCCAACACCTTCGATGAATATCGGAGCCCTCATCAATTTCCAGATGGTCATCGTGATCTGATAGACAAGGCGAGTGGCTACCATCAGTAGAGTAGACGCGACCAGAGCTGTCGACAGTGCCATTGAGGGACGAGACATCCAAATGCGGCGACGAGGCAAGAATCCGATGCAGACGAGGTGTGTCGCACGTGGTCGGCGAACCAGTGAAATTTCTGCGCATCACTATGAGATCGGGTGTTTCTTCGCCGGCCGACAGATCGTCCAATTCCATCTTGGGCGTGGTCATCATGTACTTGAAGATGGCCGACGGTTCGGTGGCTTTGAGTAACGCGTTGTGGTCTTGATGGTTGAGGTGAGAACCAAGGCCACTCAGTGCTCCACTCGTGGTAACCGCTGCGTAATTCACGTTGTTATTGCTTTCTTTTGAAGGCGTTGACGTTCTGGACGACTTCTGACTCAAGTTGAGCACCTCGCCGTCCGAGATGCTCTGGTCGGACACGGCAGGGCTGTGACATGAGTTGTTGTTGTTGTGCGACTTGTGACTGCCCTTGACAGACAAATCCAATGGTTGCTCGTGGTCGAGCGGAAAAGGCGGCGCCGCGAACGACGGAGGTGACGATGACTGGCCGTTCATGCGCAACGGAGCAGAAGGTAGCGAGAAAGGTGACGGGCTCGGGGTCGGATAGAAGATCGGCGGATGAGGAATGCGACTGGCTAACAAGCCGCCGTTCATTGAGGTCACTCCGTACGACGATGTTGGACTTATTGCTGAGAAAGGCGTTTTGGCGTGTTGCGACGACATGAGCTGTTGCGACGGAGGTGGCGACGAGTCGCTGTACCAAGACGAAATGGCCGACACGTCTTTGCCGCCCATCATTGCACGCCCCCTCTTCTTGTCTCGCGCGCGCATGTTTTGAAACCAAACCTGAACAACTCTCGGAGGAAATTTGATCTCAGCCGCGATCCTTTGCAATTCCTCCTTGCCGGGCCGGGCGTTCACTTCGTAGTACGATCTCAAAACGGATTGTTGTTCCTCGGAGAAGAGCGACCTCATGCGCACCTTCCGCCCGTCACCGTCCAATCCGTCGTCTCCAATGTCTCGACATCCGTCTTCCATGTCGCTCATTGGCGGATCGTCGTCCATGTCGGAGTAGCCGTTGGTCATTCCGTGATTACCTCGATCTCCGAAAGATGTCGTCAGCTCGTTTTTCGTAATCTCGCCTTTGATGGACGCCGGAAATATCTCTCGATTCATTTTGCACAGGTACCGCTCGTGCTGATGGAGATCTATCTTGCTCTCAAACGAGTTTCCGCAATGTCTGCAATGCGAATCGTCACCCCCTCGATAGCCATTTCTCTTGACATTTCCGTCGGTGGTCGTGTTCCCATTGGGCGAATGTGGCGACAAAACCGTGTTGTTGTTGTTGTTGTTGTTGTTGACCGGGGAGTCCGTTCTGCTCGTTGTCGGACTCGGCGTCGATCGATCTCCGTCCACGGATTGATTAAAGGCCGAAATTCCATTTCTCAGTTTGGTCATTTCTTGCTGTTGCTTCGAAACGGTGGCATTTACAGTGGCCAAGATTTGTTTGACGGCTTTCAAATCGCTGCTGGAACTCGACTCCTCGGGACTCTGTGCCCTGAACGCCTTTCCTGTGTCGTCCGATTCGGGATGGGGACTAATTGCCGCCAAACTCGGTATCGCGGGATCTCTTTGCTGGCTCTGGCTCGAATCTCGACCGTCTTCGTTAGCTTTGACAGCAATGGCACTTGGTCGGAGCACGTGAGAAAGAGCAGCCAACGAAGGCGGCGGTGCCAATCCCGCGTACATGGAGAGCCCTGAGTTGGTAAAATGGTGATGGTGGTTGCCTGTGAGCAGAGGATGCAAGCCGTACGGTGGCGGAAGAAAGGCTTGCATGGAAGGCGGCACGAAATCGATGCCGGCGGTGGTAAAATGGTCGCCGACGCTGAGGCAGGGCGGCGGGCCATAACCCGGGGACAATTCCAGTCCGTTCTCCCCGTACTTGGGGAGAATGGGCGTGAAGGCACCTTGCGAGGACCCGCGCCGTCCGCCACCACCGCCGGTCGTTCCAGCAGGAGTGACGCCGTTGCCTCGCATGTTTGGCTTCTCGATGGTTCGACGGACTTTGAGGTTCATGACGAGGCATTTTTTGCTCGTCATGTGACTACTGTAGCTGCCTGAATGGGAGAAACGTTTGCCGCAGTTGGGACAAGCGAAGGGCTTCTCGCCGCTATGAATTCGAATGTGTTCTTTGAGGTGATGTTTAAACTTGAAGGCTTTCTCGCACTCGGGGCACTTGAACTTGCGCAGCACAGCACTCTCGTCGTGGCTGATCATGTGGCGTTGCAGACGGTACACGTTGGCAAAAGTCTTGTTACACACTTTGCACGCCTGCTTTGCATCAAACAGAAAAAGAGAAAGAACAATTAGACATTTCGTTCATCGACTTACGCGTGTAGAAATTCGTTTAAAACTCACCACAACTTGAGCCGTCGGCGAATGCAAACCCTCGTGCTTTTCAAGTTGCGACTTGTGAGCGAAAGTTGCGCTGCATTTATCACAGGCAAAACCACCAACGCCGCCGCTCGTGTTGTCTGCGGAGTTTAGAACAGGACTCGAGTCCGCGGCACCGTGTTGGGACACGAGGTGAAGACGAAAAGTCTCCAGACTCGGGTACACCTTGTCGCAATGAGGACACTTGAGGTAGAAATCCTCTTTGGCGAGAGAAGATCTTTTATCCAGGGAACCTATTTTCAAAAATACATTATAAAATTAATCAGTATAGACAGTTAAAAACTGTAAATTAAATTACAACTTTTTGGTCTTGGTTTTTTTTTTCCCCCTTTCTTTTTTCTTTTCTTTTTTTTTTTGAAAAAGAAATGGAAAAAAGGTGATTGTAAAACAGCGAGCAGAACTCAATTCTCTAGTACATTCCTCCCTTGTGAAAAGAGGGAAATTACAATTTCCAAGAGTCTGTGGAAACTAGGATGTGATGCGATTTCAAACGATGGACTCTTCTCCATTAATCAATTGCAATCGACAACCTTAATCCCACGTGACATCAAACGTATAACAAGCGGGTACAGGTGCATCGACTTGAACGCCATTATTTCAACTCAAAAACATACTTATCATTTATTTTTATTATTGTTTCTCTGTATCTTTATGACCTCACATTTTTATGACACATCGTCAACTCGCGTTGAGTTTTCATAATTTCAAACGGAAAAAAAAAATAATAATAATAAAAAAAAATAAAAAAAAGATCGAGCCGAACAAATAAAACTATTTCACTCTAATGAAAAGATATTAGCGAGAAACGAAGAGAAGGTAAGATAAACGAAAAAGATGAGAGAGAATAAGTGAAACGCAAACTCCTCTTCGGGTTGCCGTGAATAGCAACTTGATTTAATGGGCAATAAACTGGTTGAATTAAGGGCACGCACAAAGCTAAATACAAAAGAGAAAAGAGGAGGAGGTTTATACTCCAAAGGGAATAAGCACGCACGAAAACGAGCAAGGGGCTTCGCTCCATGAAAAGAGAATTTGCCTTAACATCAATGACGACATTACACGTCATTTGCAATTCAACGATGGGTGCAGTGTTCGGAGAAACGACTTGTTTTCTGATTGAATTAAAACCGCTTCTTATTGAGAACAAATTGCCCGCGAAAATATTTCTCCGATAAATTTCACATACAAGAATGAATAAATAAAAAAAAGATACATATTTATCTCAAGTAAAAAAATATATATAAAATTCCCATACTGGTTCTTCTCTCCGCTTGAAGGAACCAGCAGTGACACCAACTCAAGGTGTGATTTCCACCAGTGTGTCTTTTATTGGAAAATTATTAAAACTGAATTTGCACCCATCTTTAATTCCCTTCACGTCACTCGAAACACGTGGCATAACATGGCACAATTTTTCCAATGTCGCAAGACTTGCAACACCGGTTGTGCAAATGCAATGCAAATGATAAATGACAACACGCAAGCGCATGCGCCGACATTTGTTTACGCATTTGGTCAAAGTCAAGAAGGAGAAAAGAGGGAAAGAAAAAAATGGTTTCCACACCAAAGTCCAATGTTCAGTCGACATTATTAGTGGCACTCGACACGCCCCAACTAAAAGAGGTACCATCGGCAGCTGTTGTGCATAGCATCGTCTTGACACGTGCCGCGACATTTGTTCGTGATCGCGCTCTCATTACGCCGAGTGCGTGCCTAAGTCGACGCCAATCAAACATCCGAATACGTACACGCCGGGGGCAAATTAAAACTGCCGAAATTGCCGTGAAAAATAGTCGAAGCGGTGTCTTCATCGTCCATCGGTCAGACGACACGACACGACACAGTCAGAGCCGGCAATTGCAAGCCGATTGAACGGATCGATGATCCAACTACGCAATAATCGCTGACGTTTGAAATCTGTTTGGTTGAAACGGGCAATCGGTCGTACATACGCAGCAAGGGGTCTGTCTCGCTCTTCCTCTTGGACCCGTCATCAATCCATTTTAGGTTAACAGCCTCCGATTCGATTTGCATTCTCTTCGCCACGACAACGCGCCGAGTTGTAAATCACACAAACGAAATTCTCGCCGCCCCCTTCGCCACACCCATTCATCAATAAAGGCAATTGGAAACACAAACATTTCCAAACCGATCTCAAACTCCACTTTAATTACACCGAACCTAACCGACCTGAAGAGTGTCAACGACGGCTATCACTTTTAGACACTCGTGCGAACGCACTCGGCGCCAACTGCAACTTGAAGCGAAAACTAAGGTGTCGACAACAGTCGGAAGAACAGAAATCGTTCGCAAACCATTTTAATATTATCAATGCGACCGATGCGGAACCGCGCATTCTCGCTCGTCGCTCCGGACCGATCTACTCGCTTCCCACAGCAGGACGAGATTACGAATTCTCCGCGTTCTTGCGCTGACTCTACACCTTACAGCAAATTTATCTGCTAATGAGAGGCCCTTTGTTTCTTCCCTCAAACTCGGCACCTCAATTCGGCTTCGCGTCACTCCATTCGATCCTCAGCACCAACTCCATTTGCACTGCTTTTAATTAAGCAAATCTTTCCCTGTTCTATTTGATCAATGGCAACTTTACACCGCTTTGGATACACAATTTTTTTTCCTTCCGCCTCAAACAGTACATGAGTAAAAAGAAAATTTATATATATATATATAAAAAAAAAAATACATTTGCTTTTTAAAGCAAAAAAAAAAAGAAAGGAAAAAAATAGATTCTTTTCTTCCATCAGTCTCCGTTACTCTCGACAGCTGGTTTCGTCGATCTACCGCGCCACGAGTGAGAGAAAAAAAAACGAAGAAAAGGGGAGAAGAAAATTACAATGTATGGCTCATTTGCATTCACTTTTTGGGCTAATAAATCACTGCACGGCTGCGCTCAGGGGTGGCTGCGATTTGGTGCAAATTAACTGGCAGAGGAAGGTAACAGGCCGTTGGGAATGCGCCATCCACTCCCCCATTCCTTCTCAACTGCCACCTACACTCAAATGGATTCACATTGGGACTCGAATCAAATTGCATTTGCACCAAACCCCTTCCCTCACCGACTTTTCTTTAATTCGTCTCGATTGAACCATCCGCACTTATAACTCGCTCGTTTGCACCGTTGTTCCCCTCTTGTCTCTTGTCTCTTTCTCTCACTCTCTCCTCTCTCTCGCTCGCGCCGAAACTCTTTTGTTCCTTTTATCCGTGACTCATTGATTAAATACATCGGTCCATCCATTGTCGTTCTATGGAAAACTGCGTCTTGCGAGCCGCTAAAGGACAATCTCCAATCGATCGATCGATCGATCGATCATTTGCAAGAAGACGATCCCTCCACCCCCTCTTTTATCCCCCAAACCCTCACCTCGTGACAAGCGGAGGTCCATTGATTGATGACTCACCCACTCACACACCTCTACAGCTGTATGCTCGCCATCTCCTGCACCCTCCCAATTAAAAGCAGGTATCGAGTGCAATGTCCAATCCGATTACTGCATTCGCGCACTTTCATGGCACCCGTCTCACAAATAATTAATTTCGTGCCAATCAATTGCAATTCATTTCGCTATCATCACCTGCCTTTCACATTTCCCCAACCCCACCGTCATTCCTCTACACGAATTTTATTACACACACCTTAATAATAGTATAATAATAACAATTGTGCATTGGAAATGTTGAAATTAGAGCATTTTTATGATTTTATTTTTATTTTTTACGCCATCTTTTAGTAATTGAGAGTCTCCCCTGCAGCACTTGATTGTGTGATTAGAACTTGAAAGGCCACAACGCTTGATTGCTCAGATTGGGAGACCATTTTCCCCCAGGGAAAAATAGTGAATCCTCACTCACTCACCCACCCTCTCACCTCACCCATACACCAATAGCCTCTAGCGGGGTGCTTTATGCCCGTTTCACCGCAACACAACTGGCCGCCATTTACCAATTTAATGTTCTTGGAAAATGTCTCGTTTCATCATTTATTCCGAGAGAGAGAGAGAGAGAAAGAGGCAGAATTACGTTGACAAATCCTCGTTCGTGGTTCAAAATGCGCGACCATCATAATTCTGCAAAGGGGCACCTGCTGAGACGAGGGACAAGGGTCAATTAAGAGAAACGCGCACCAAAACCGACCAACCCTCTCTCCTCTTTGCTTTTCATCTATGCTGCCAACGATACGCACCACCTTTTGATGCAACCCTAATGATAATGCAAATGGTTTGCATGGTCTGTGCCTAACTGCCCTCTACACTCGTTATACACGCTAGCGAAAAGAGAGAGCGGGAGAGAGCAGACATTTATTAAAAGTGCATACTCGTGGCTCGTAATGCACGATATAAAATCGCTCTTCAAGGTGGCACACGAATCTGGTGCCATCATGAGAACAGAGAACACCGTCCACCTCGAGTTGAGAGAGATCCAAGCCGCACCCTCGGTGCAGGGAGAAGGAAGAGACGCCTCTTGTACCAAATTGAATGCCCTAGGCTGGCGCGTGTAGAGGTGAAAAGAGCAGAGTCGCGCTTTTATTGTCTGCTTAATATCACGTAATATCTGGCGGGGGCACAAAATTAATACGGCGATCGTTATATCGATCCACCTTCACCACACGCTCGCACCTTCACTTCTCCTCGCTTTCAACTTCCTCCTCCGACAGCACAAACGGTCATCATTTGTCAGTGCGTTTTCTCCCCTCCACAATCTCCAATCGCGAGGTTTTCCTTCCTAACTTCATCTTTGTTGCGATTCTCCTCCCGTTTACACCGAAGCTCCGGAAATTACACCTGATCCCCCACTGATTACTCGGCTCTCGTGCTAGATAAAGTGCACCTGTGCTCACCACATTCTCCGTTCGCTTCACCTGGATACACTTTTCACCTTATCACCCTTAAAGCTCAAACCAACTACTTCTAATCACAAATTGCATTCTACGCCGTATATAGAAAACTTAATCCGAAAACATTTTTTATATGAAACAAAAAAATAATCATAATAATAAAACTAAAAACTTTTTCGACAAAAATAAAACCATTTCCTCTTCAACGCGTTGTATTAAAACCAAAAGACCCACTTGAAGAGATCCACCAGTCAGATAATTGTGCGCATGCTCATTTCCTCTTTCTCCCTCTTTCTACGTGACTTGTCTGCACTTAACGTGACGAAATGACCACCTGAGGTCATCTGTATGACCAATCACAAAGCGGGGCCGTTACTTCTTCAGCTTTGCTCGCTACTCCATCCACGTCCTTCGCACCCTTAATGATTTGCGCCTCTCCCAACTACCCACCTTCCAATCCCGAGGGAGATCAATCAGGAAAGGACACTAACCCTCACACATCCCTCACGCCAATCCTAAGCCTCCTGGGACAAATGCAAATATTAATCCTCTCCATGTTCGCGTCACCAAATATTAATTGTCTGACACAAACAAGTTGGAAAACAAACATCTGTTCCTTTCAACTTATTTTCGTACCTGAAAAACCATCTTTAAAACCCGAAACCCTCGCGATGATATCGCATTTCCATTTAGACACGACTTTCTGCTTCTTAGTTCTCCAACTCTTCACTTACGGGTCCAGCTGATGAATTAGCATTTCCATCTAAATTTATTTCCTGGTGCGTCCATCCAAACAGGTTTCCTCTTACTCCCGCACCTTTATTATCATCGCACACAAGCGAGAGAAAAAGGAAGAAAGAGAAAAAAAATGGCAGCTCTGGTCAAGAAGGGTCAAACAAAGAATGCTGAGGACGCAGGAACACTACACATCACACCAACTTAATTGAAAACGGGCGCCACCTGTGCTAACTTCTGCACCGCCCACGCTACAAATTAAAGTGATGGAAACCCAAAACTTTTAATTTTTACACTTTTTAAACTCAACTCATCTCAGTTGCAAGATAAATCGACAATTAGAAAATTATTCTTTCCGCTCGTCTTTAGTGACAAAGAAACCATAGATTTCTACTAAGAAAAAAAAATAGTGCAATTACCATTTTTTTTCTTCTTCTGACGAAGCAAAAGAAACGGTCCCGAGAAAGAAAAACTCGCACTTGACGTGTCTCCAATCACGTGGGACACAGAGAATAATTTAGAAAAAGTATTTAATTACCAGCGTCGAGGTAATTACGTGGTGAAATTCACGGGGGAGGAAGTCCCATTCAAACTAGACTGACACCTACCACAAAAGCACAAAGTGATAATCACAATTTTCTCACGTCATTCCATCCAAACCGAACGTCAAGTGGACGTCACCGACAAACAGGAAATTTGCACCGTTTCGGTTTTTATCAACAAAAACCTCCAGTGGAATTAAAATCTAAAAAAAAAATACTAATTCCTTAGCAAATGCCTTTTTAAAATGTAAAAACATACAACGATTGCCAACAAATCTCGAATTCTCTTATGAAATCCGAATTCCACGAGTCGCGAAATAAATAAATAAAGTAAATAAATAAACATAAAATGATATCAATATGAAGTTAACCCTGCAAATTTATGAGACGATGTCTGCTTATTGATCTCCCATTGGAAGAAAGAAATCGAAATATGAAAAAAAAATGAAGAGAAACGGCAGATAAATGCGCGCGATTTTCACGCTAGTTGTCCAGTTTGCAACTGGAGGGCGTACACATCGACCAGGAGTCTTTTTTAATTGAACACCAGGAAATTGGAGATGAATAGTGAGCCCAAGGCGACAGTTTGTCGGAAAGGAGGAGTCTCAGATGTCAATCTTAGTTTGCAAGGGTGGCGCATTTTCTCGTATAATTGGAGGATAACAAAAGGTGAAGGTTAAGACTCTATTAGTGTCATCGCGCGGCAAAATGGTTTGGAATTAATTGAAAACTTTTAAAGTGCTTGTATCGCGCGCGTTTTATTAACTTCCTTGCGCTAGCACGCACAAATTTAATAAGGAAGTCAAGCGGAAACATGAAGAACGAGAATAAGGACTATGAATTACACATTACAAATTTTTTTTCTTCTCAAAAATTAAACAAAAAAATGAATAGCACCAATGTAATTAAACTATTATTCCACGGTAATTATTCTCACCCCATTCGTGTGATGCTTTTTTTTCTGCTCCGACAAATCAGACATCGTTTTATTTATCAGTCATAATTTTCCCTTTTTTTTTTCAATTTCATTTCTTCAAAAAAAAAGGTCATTTCCCCCGAAATGTCAAAGATTAAAATTTTTTGAAAAATGATACAATTTTTTTTATCCGTAAAAAGAAAAAAAGAGTGTCATTGAACTGCGTTTTAACCTAAAGCCCAACTAAAAGACGAGTGCGTCTCCTACAAACCCGCGAGCAACAGCACCTGTGTGTTTCTATCATCCCCTGATTGATTTCCTATACACAACGAAAAGGAGAGAAAATGCTAGTGTTCTTAACCATCGCACCAAGAAGAGGTGAAAGATTTTTTCCCTCCACATATCTCCCGAGTCATTTCCAATTCCCAATACCATCATCATCATCACAGTGTGTGAAATAAACACTCAAGCAGCCCCCATCCGCACCGACCTAGTAACCTCAGCATCGAATTTATACACATGTCCTCGCTTCTGCCTTAGAAACGTCAGCACTGAATGGAAACGTCCATCAAAAACAAAGTGGGGACACCAACCACGAGGGTTGTGAGCAAAAACCCACAACGAATGAAGTGTAAACTGCTTCAGATGAAATCCATTGCATTTTCAACTCTCCCCTTTCTTTTCTCTTTCCCCCCTCTTTCTTTTTTACCCTTACACACTCGCTAACTGTTGACAACTTTACGATTATTTACCGAGACAAGAGGAATTTCTATAAACAAAACAATTCAGCTCCTTATGGGATGCACATGCGAAGCCCACATATCTCACCCTAACAACTTAACCCTAATTCTAAACTACTGTTTTTGTTTTTATAGTTTTTTAGTTTAGTTTTTATTAAATTTATCTTGAAAAGCAAAAAAAAAATTGAGCCAACGATTTCGTATTCATCATGGTTATCGGCGCAACGCCAAGGTCAGCACGTTCTCGGTTCTGCAAACGGGGGAGTTGTCACCTCGGGGACCTGTACAGAGCGCATCGTTCATCAAATCAATGCTCAAGATGGCGAAGGAAAGGCAGAAAAAGGTGGAGAGCGGGAAAACGAGAAAGAGGGCAGTCGATCGATGACTTGTGTGACCACAAGGCGCAGTGGTGGACATCTACGAGCACCTTCAGCGACAGTAATTAATCACCAATACCCACAGGTGAAATATAGCCCGGTCGCACGAGTCGACTCACAAGTCAGCGTTACCTGCCTACCAAACATTTGAGATCGATTCCAATTTCGTGAGTGAACCGAGTCAAATTTCACCACAATTTCATCAATCATGTTTGATTGTAGATTTTTTTTCCTCTTTAAATCACAGAAATAAATAATTTCATTTTCAATTATTTTTATAATAATTAAAAAAATAATAATAATAATGTGGAAAAAGCAATTTCTTGCGATTAAACTTGCGGCAGACGTGATACACACTCAAAAGTAATTTTCCACTTGACTACACTTGTTATCACACCTTTATTACCCCCAACTTGCCACTACCCAATCGTCTTCCCCTCCTGTCTCAACAAAACCCCAACTGATGGAAGAACGATTTCACCTGCAATCAGGATTCAACGACCCTTCAATGCAATTAGACTTATTTCACCACTAAACTGCCTCCCTTCGGCAATAAAGAATGATTGGTAACTAACAGTTCCGCCAGGTATCAACCAAATGTACCTGTCAATCATTCGCACCCAATCACAGCTTTACTCGCTGCTCCCTTTATCTTTTTCCATTTTCCCAACCAACTAAAAAAACCATAAAAACTTTCAACCGAGTCCATTTGCAATAGAAAAAAAAAACTATATAATAATAGTCCTAAAACCAAACACCTTTTTTCCACGGAGACTTGGCTCTTTCCCAAATGAGTTTTGAAAAGAACTTTGCATCCACAAGTACAAATCCTAGCAAAAGGGTATTTTATTTCTCATGGTCTGTTGATTTTTTCCTTTCTTCCTGCCACCAGTTATTTCCCCCTATTTGTCATCTGCTTGACAAGAAACCTCCAAAAAAAAGGGATAAAAGCCAAACAAAAAAGAAGAAGAAAAAAAGATAAGAAAAGAAGACGCTGAAGAAAAATCAACTTCTTGTGTTATAGAAAACGCGAGCTCATAATGGCGTTCGTCCCTAT
Source organism: Strigamia transsilvanica (assembly GCA_034701245.1). Classification (NCBI taxonomy): domain Eukaryota; kingdom Metazoa; phylum Arthropoda; class Chilopoda; order Geophilomorpha; family Linotaeniidae; genus Strigamia; species Strigamia transsilvanica. Next base: position 223,775 of record JAQIXU010000001.1, on the reverse strand, counting down.
CCTCTCTTGTTCTTCCTCATCACATCATAAAAGGTGCATTGCATCCCAAATATTCCTCATAAATCATTTTTCACCAAAACTTAGTTGCCATCTATCAAAAATTGTGTCATTTTAAAATTTAAGCACGAGAAAAAAGTGAAACGATTTTTCTCACATGACAAAACAGATGGTATACGAGACGCAAAAGGATGAAGAGAAGACGCCGACCTTCATTACAGACGCAATCGGTTGAGAAAATCTCAAACATCAACATCCAGACGAACCTGTCGGCGTCGCAATGCACGCAAAGGTGTAAAGAGGTAAAGGTTCCCACTAATGATCGACATCTGTTCCTAAAAGAGAATCCACCTCGTTAAATGTGTCGCATGCAGGCTCGTCAAGCACGCGTGTCTTATCTGGCAGAGAACGTTTTTTGTGTGCCATAATGATGTGGCACAATCCGGTCCACACCTGACCCCCTGCATGAGAATAAAAAGAAACATTTCCACCGATCTGCCAATCATAAACACCGTCCTGCAACCGACGACATCACCCATAATTGGGGCAGTACGAGGCAAGAATTAGACATATCGAACGAAATTCTTCCCTCGCACACCGTTCATCATCAACCCTGATTCCAAGATAGATGGGACGGAAAAGGATGATTCGTTTTGGTGCCAATGAGTTTATTTCAATGCTAATCAGCATCATCCCCTTGCTTGTGTCAGGAGACCCATTATCTCCATCACAGAGTTAAAAAAAAAGGGGGGAATAAAAGAGGGGGTCTTGAATACCCTCGACTTTGTTATCAAAAGGTAGATACCATTATTTAAAGGGAGATGTAAAAAAAAATTTCAACTGAAAAAATATAAAGATTTGGGGTAATGGAATAAGTATTTGCACCTGTCATCTTAAAAAACACTCGTGGGTTGTGTGAAAAGTGGCGAAAAAATTCCCGCCGTAATTTTCCCTTTAATACCAACCGGGAAAGTCTCTAGCGGCTGATAGGAACCTTCACTTTATATAGAAGTAAAGGGCGCCAACAAGCTTTTTCTTGAGCAATAACGCTTCTTCCCAAGTGAGAGAGAGAGGAGGATTGAGAGTATTTGTCATGAGACGAGACAGCACCGCTTTACACCGTTTTTATAACCGTTTTCACGTCGACATGAAGGGAAAAATCGTCCCTACAGGTAAATAAAACCAAAAGAATCCACTTGTGACACCAATCTAACCCAAAGGTACACTAAATTTTAAACAAAACAACTACCTCCGCTTAAAGGAAACATAAAGAAAGGCAAAGAATCAATTTAAGCTAAACTTAAGAATTTAATATTATTTTTTTTGAAAAAAATTTATTTAAAAGTTCAGGGTCGAGTCAATCAATTTATATCAGAAAGTCGTAAAGAAAAAGAGAAGGGAAAAATATATGGCAATATTTCTTAGTTCCGGCAATAAGCTCGTGTCCATATGTATGACGCCGATTCAACAATAAATTTTTCAATGCTATTGTATTACAAAGTGAGTCACGGGCCCAGAGAATCGAGTGATTGTCATTCAGGTCGACCAATGAGTCCACCAAGACACATGAATAGCAAAAAGATGAAATTTCCATCTCTATAAGGCCTACCATTTGTCACGTGACCAACACTTATCCGTTGTCACAAAACACACTCTCGTTCCTCGTACCCCGTCAATCAATTTATTCGCAACCCCAAGTTCACTGTCTCCCCTTTCCATATATAAATAATACTATGTATATAAAATAAAAATATTTTTTAAAAAGTAAAAAAAAAAAAAGTTCCTCCTCGATGCTTCACTGCAACGCGAACTTTCATAAATCCATAAATTTTATATTTTTTTATTTTTTTACTTTTTTCAAATTTAAATTACAAAAGCAATAATAATACTCTTCTTTCTATCAGAGCCTTTCGAGCAGGTTGAAGTGCGATGACACATCATTGAGTGGGAAAACACAGCAACTCGATTTGAATATTCACCCGTTTAAACACACGAGCGAAATACGAGACGCTCACTCCGCTACCCCAACGTTACCTTCCATCCAGAAACTCGTCCGGAGGGTCTCGGCTCGAAGCGAACACGTTCTTTTCATTTTGTGAAACGCAACACCCGCAGGATGTCAATCACGAATCAATGGCAAATTGAATTTCCGGCCCTGTGGTAGTGGTTGCTATCAAATTTAAATAACTTCATTTTGGCGCCTTTCTTATTGCGCAATACTGGTGACGGCAAAATAACTTAGCCTACACGCGCAACTCGCGACTCTCCCATCCATCCCACATCCACATCCCCGCGCACTTTCTTTGCCATTCCATCCCAAATCTGCATATTCTCATCTTCCCTCTGTTCACTACACTTTTCTTTCCTGACAAGAAATAATAATTAATCACTATATGTTGGCGTTTTCAAAGGGGAAGAAAAAACTCTGATTACACTCAATAATTCATCCCCCGCCACTCCCTTTTCCCGATCCGAACTCGGGTGACTTTGAAAGAAGGAGCGAAGAAGAGTGAGTCGGCACTCGCCACATCCTCAGCTCGGCTGCCACAACTTGCAAATTAATAATCACAGTGTGATGAAAGATGAAAAGGAAAAAAAATCAGGAGTGTGGTAAGAAAAAAATCCGGATTAACACTCGACGTCTGTAATTAAACTTGATTCACTTTTCAAAATAAAATTAAAGACAAGCCGAGGAAAAAAAATTGGAATCATAATAAGAAAATTAATTTTATGCTTTTACGCGTAATATCAATATGTCCATAATGATTAAGTCGAAAATTCCGGATTCTTAGCTTGTGAAAATAGACAAATTTGCAGTCATTTTAAGTCACACGCAATTGGATTTGGGTGATAAAATGGGAGAACTGTGGGATGTGTGGGTTGCACACAATCAACCATAATTCATGCCACAACCATTACCCTGAGGCTTCCAATTCAGATCGTTTACTTAAAATTATTCAACGAGAAAGGCAAGAAAAATGACATTACTTTCTCTTAGGATGAATGATACTGAATCTCAAGAAAACGTTAATAGACCCATAACCATTGCAAAGACAAGAGAGCGAAAGAAGGAGAAAAATAAAGGAATTTCAAAATGAAACCCATAAAAAAAACTCTCAATTGGAAAATAATTACCTTATTATTGATTCCCATTCCGAAATTGGACTTTCAACAAGTGTGTACAATCGACAATTCCATTAGCATATTGAGCATTCTATTTGTTTAAATTAAGCCTATGATTCGATATGGAAGAATTTTTATTTCTTCATAAAAAAAGACAATTAATAAAAAATAAAAAAAAAAGTTGATGGCGAATGATTAGTTAACTTTTTTGATTACTTCTTCGTATTGGTTGCCATTTCTAACCTTATATGAGTGTATGACTCCGTCACCTCATCTCGCGGCCCCCGCTGTTCAGCAGGAGAGATAAAGTGGGGCGAGCGAGACTGATAACCTATAAACTGACCACCACTGCCCTTCAATAAAAGAGGAATTAAGGCTCAAAATGTATCTTCTACGGACCAATCACAAAGCGGGACCGTTCCCCATACCAGTTTCGCTAGATGGGGCGCTAGACACGCAGGAGCCTGAGCGCCATCTCTGTTACTATAGCAACGGACCATCCTCTTCAGCTGATAAGAAAGAGACGAGAATCGACACGAATTCGTGGTTCCGTTTGCTTAATCTACTGCTCGGAGGTGCATTTCTACACCGTCGGAAAAACGTACATTTCTTTTTGACATTTCAAAATCAAAACAATTTTAAACTTCGATTAAGTTAAATTCAACAATAAATTTCAATTTTTCATATCGAGTCGTAGCGATTTACAGACGACGGGTTCGTTCATCGACCGCGATGCGAAGTAAATGGACGATCGAAAAAAGATGAGCACATCAATGAGCGAAATCTGACTGTTACATACAGCGGACAAAAATGTACGATTATCCTCCTTTTGACTGCGGCAAAATTACGACTCCAATACATAATAAACGCAATGCCATCACATAAGAAAGGATTTCATCAGACAAAGTGCAACACCAGGTTTCATATAAAAAGCCCGAGCAAAACGACCGTTTCTATGACACATTAATCACTCATCAGCACAAAAACAAGGCGACGTAAATTGATCAAAATGCAATGTCCCGGTAGGGAAACATTTTATCACAAACTAAAATCTGCTTCCCACGTCCCCATCCCATCCCAATAATAACACCAAATTCCCACTACTAATGGAATGAGCTGCATCTATCGGAATCCAATTCCTTTCTGCATCATTTGGCCATGGACATTTTGTCAGCGAAGGATATCTCCATAATTCCACGATATTACACTAGGGGATTCCTACTGATACCCGAGAGGGGGACCGTGGTCATAAATCGGCGACATCGTACACTCAATCACGTGTGACTTCGATTCACGTTCGCCAATAGAAATGGATATTATCAATTCATTGTTCCCGCTTTCACCTAAATAAAAATGCGATGAATATCTCTAGATTTATTTACCATTTATTTTTTATAAACAAAACAACAAAATACCAGAGAAAAGTGAGTGAAGAAAACATCTTTTCGTTCCAAAACTATTTTTTTTTACTTACGAAATGCTATTCTTTCTCTTTCTGTAAGTGTAAAAAGGAATCAATCAAGCAATTCGGTGATTACCGGGCCCGTGTTTTCCCTCTAGACAGATATGATTAATCGGAACTATCAAATTACGAGAATATTACACGTGGAATGGATCAATTGGCTAATAGCAAGCAATGGAAAGAAAATGCACTCTCTTTCCGCGCATGACAGCCGGACGATTTATTGAAGCGCAGTTATTGGGTAGAGGAGGATGAGGAAAAGGAACATCCTCCGAATGACCAGTGGACGCAGACAGGATGCACATTGTCCACAACCATCGCACCGTGAAACATCCACCGTCCACTCATGCTCCTCCAGCTGACCTGACCTTATCGCCTTTTTTCTTTTTGCTATATTCCCCATCACCTTTCTTACTCTTCCATGCACGAGTTTTGGCGACAACTAACAATGAACCGTCACTCAAACCCGTTTGTGATGACACAAACAACCAGGGTTCCAAAGGGTTCAAAACTGTTACTATCACATAAAATCGTAAAAAAATATTTTAAAAAAAGTAAAAAAAAAAATAAAAAAAGTTGAAAAAAAAAAAACGTTCCTTATAGCCCAACTCACCTTAAGAGTCGCGGATGGTAAATAAATTCATCAATCTGAGATTTTCTCCCAACCAAACATCTCGCAGTCAACAAACCATTCATCTTGTCTCCTCATCTAGTCGCCATGACAACCAAATACTCAAGGACGACCTCGATAAAACAAACCCACAAACTTTTTAAATCCTCTAATACATAAAAGAAAACGATCTTTAAACGGAAAAGATGAATGCCGACGGAATAATAACCTGACAGAGGCGCTCCCGTTCTGCGCACGCGCCTGCGCCTCGTCTGTCCGTGGCGGGCGCCGCATCCCATTCCCAGGGGCCGTGTGTCTTGTTATCTCGAGGTTTGGAGACAGACGTCGCCTGGCCGCCTTACAAATCGTTCGGAGAGGAATTGGTGGCGTTCGTGGCAGATTCTTGTTTAGCGTTGCATGCTCACTGGGGACCATTTGATGGGTCGCGCATCGCATGCAAACTCGAGGGACCCAATAGGCAAATCCCCGGGGGACTCGGTGTCGATTCTTCAAAAAATTGTCTGTGCGACCCCCCACCACCTTATTTTCTCTCGCTATCCCCCTCGCACTGCAATCGAAATACGAAAAAAAAAAAAAGCTCTCGCGTTCCAAGCAAATAAATCACCTGGATTCAGTCAGGTTGCCTTCTCCATCATGCACCTGTGCTTAACTTGTAATGCATCACCGAACACCAATTTTTTCCCCCATTTGTAATACGACCAAAAAGTTGCAATTTTTCAACAAAAAAATAATTCAGATAAAAGAAATTTTAGAATAAAAATTTCTAAAAAATAAAAATAATAATAATAATAATAATTTTTGTTTACCTGAATGGTCGATGGATGTAACCGTTGTTGTCTTGGGGGACGAAGGCGACGCGGTTTGGTTTGGGTCACCGTCCACTGGTTCGGGGTAAATGACAGCAGTGTCGCTACGTTGCAGGTACTCTTGAATTTTCTCTTCTTCGGACTTTGAGTCGTCATCAGGATGGGATTTGGCATCGTTGCCAACATTAGTCACAGCGTGCAAGTTAGGAACAAGATGGGCACTGGACGGGGATTTTGAGTCTACGAACGTCCGCCGCACACTCTTATGGGCACTACCCGTCTCTGGACCAACATGGAAGTCATTTTTGGAAGCTCCGTTATCGCTGCTTGTACACAGCGATCGTTTTGAAGTGCCAGTGTCTCGCTCGTCCGAGCAATCTGCGCTCGACGTGCTTGTGCTCGTCATGGTCGTCGTCGTTGTCGTCGTCGCTTCAAGCACTGGACTGTCTTTGGCGATCGAGTCGCCGGGCCCCAGGTGATCGTGGTCCACCTCTTCCGGCATGTCTTCTAGTTCAACTGTAAAAAAATAAAATAAAACCAAAAATTAATACCGTCTCTGTATTCTACTCGCGAACGTTTCGCCATCCCCACGATCCCTCATTGGTCCCTTCTATTTATTTATTTATTCGACTTGTAAAACTGCACGAAACATTAACAGCATCTTACAACTTGATGTAATACCCACCACATGACAAATACACAACTTGCTCATAAAAACAATTATTTTAAAAATAATAATTATTCTATAGAAATAAAAGATAGCTTATCAAACCTTACGATTATCACCTTTGGAAATAGGCCTGTTTAGCAACAACGCTGTTTGATCACAACAACCAACTCAGCAGTTTAAAATGCGCGCTCAGGTGGATATTGTTAGTTGTTACCTACTCACACAAATCAAAGATGGGCGGCGGAGGTGCAATCCACCTGGGACTGGCGGCGCCTTCGTCGGTCGGCATGAGGAGTGTGTTGTGCTCAATTGACGCCGAGCCGAACTGTGGCGCGTCCCGTTGCATGCACGTGCTCGTCTCGGAGCATGCTCGGCTTCTATCGGATAGGAGCGCCCGCGCTTGCTTACGCGCATCAATCAATAAAAATTGGATTCTGTCAAGCATTGGCAATGGAGCCAAGATATAAGACTGTCGTTTGGCCAATCCGATACCCCAACCCACACCCACCCTCTATTAGTGACTTATTCTCCTTCACTCTCCGCTACCCCACCCTCTCCCCTTTTCTCCCTCATCACACCTCACTGAGTCCTTTGTAGCGTGGGCATGGGCTTTATCAGCTCGTGCAGGTAGAATGGAACAGGGAGGAGGACGAGGTTGTCGCTTGAAGGGTTATCCATCATAATCCCCAGTGGCCATAATTTTGTTGCTTATACGCGCCAGATTAAACGCTACTTGTACAACGCCAGCCAATGTATTCATAGGAAGCATTCAACCGAGCATTATGTGAACACCACACACACACACACACACGCATTCCACGCGCGCAACTCGAAAGACCAGATTTTAATGCACCAACTTTTACATACAAAAAAATGAAATTAAAAATTACACATGCTTTTTTTTTTCTTTTTTGATGTTTTATTTTGTGTTTCAAATATAAAAGCAAAAATAAATTTTTTTTATCGAATTTTACTTCGATATATCGTGAAATATTAGTCGATATTTTTAATTAAAAAAAAAATTCATTCTGTTCTATATCTCGTCACTAAATCGAGTTGTAAAACAAGCAGAAAAACGAAAATGGCACATTTCACATACAATTGAATTGAAATCGTGCGACGCGTCCCTTGGCGCGTCTCGACCTGATTTATAACGCGTGACGTTGCGGGGGGTCGCTCGCTCTTTGGCGCCAAACACGATTCCATGCTCCGCACTTTAATCACTCTTTTGTCAATTAAACGGAGAATTCGAAGTGAGTTGCCGATCATCTACGTATTAGTGTTAAATTAATTGTCGGTACGGCCAGCGTGGCACTCATGTTAAATGGATTCGCAGAGGGTAAGGGGGAATTATTAAATTAATCCCAACTCATATACGGCAAGGGGAAAAAGTAAAACTCGCAGCGCGACATAAGAGGAATTGATAGGGAGGAGGAGGAGGGAGAGAGGGAGTTGTTGAAAAATAAAATGTAAATGCTAAAAGGAGGAACGGGCAAATTAAAGGGACTAAACTCAATGACTTAATTACATACAAAGTCCATTGTAAAGAAAATTAAACACTATTCGTTGAAGGGAGGGAGAGAAAAAGGATTATATCATTCTTTTTACAACCACGGATTTACATCTTAAGTAAGAACGAGAAGAATCAGAATCAGAAAAAAGAAAAAGAAAAACACAATTAATTAACAAAACTCAAAAACAGCGCACGGATTTGGCAACTGGTCATGTGCTTAGCAATTGCATCGTGATTTGAGTGTGACAAACGCAACGGGACTCAGTGCACGAGCCAATTATACGACCGCAAACGAGCAACGAACGCGCGCGCATTTTTAATTACGGGAAGGGAGTCGTATAAACGAGGAAGGGAATGCGAGGGGGTAAGAGAACGCGGGAGGACATTTTCACCCTAATGCTCGCTAAACCCGTTTCCCTCGTGCACCACCGGGCGGCAATCAGCGCACTTAACGGCCGGACATGACGACAGAGACAAATTATGATGAGTGCGTGGCGACTCTAAGTTAACTTAACTCCTTTCTCCCTCTTTCCTTTTCCCTTCTTTGGCATTGGATGAAAACGACTTCACTTGCCTCCGTTTGCTGACAAGATAAATGCCGTGGCTTAAAATGCCTTTTCATTAACGTGTTGGAAAGGAAAATAAAAAAAGAATATTTTAAAAGAAAAGAAAAGAAAAGAAAAAAAAAGCTAATTTATTTGTAATTTTTTTCCCTCCTGTCAATTCACGTTTTATGACCAAATCCATCAGAGGAGAGTGAAAATATGTCGCACTACAACATCGATTCGCAGGTCCACTCAAAACAAGCACGCGCCATTTGTAGACAACAGGAAGTGGGACATATTTCTTTAAGTACGAGTTCGAAGTGCGTATGGGGCGAGAAGAGGGCGGACACTTGACGTTTTGACAAATCTTTTCCCGCCTCGACGGAATACGAATCGATGGCCACCTTAGGATTTCCAAATTTCGCCCTGCACGGCACCCCCGAAAAAGAAAATTTGATTCCGTATTAATTTATTTATTTTTCCATCCCCTCCATTTCATTAATCCGAGTGGTAACGTAACCGTGTCAGCAGCTGCGTTGATTTCTCATAAATTGAATTTCATCCTTTTTATTTTTCTAATTGATTTATCCAGAGCAAACAAGATTATTTGCATTACTGATCTAATTTAATGAAAAAGCACCCTGATGCTTTCCGATTCACTGAAGCCATTGAGACTCCGTGGAGCAAAACAAAACACGGAAAAGGGGACGAGATTCGTTGTGAGGTCGCGAAAAGGAAGGGCAGGGGGTGGTTGGAACGCGAAGGGTAAAGTTGGAGAGACGGAAAGAAATATAGGTATTAACCCCTTGAGTCACTGACTCCTCATGCACAAGTCGCCACATGTTTCGCTTCGATTGACCACGGTCCAATAATATTCATCGTCCTAATACATCAAGTCAACGGACCGAGAGAATACGTATCGATCAAACGGGCAAAAACTTGTACTTCCTGTTAAACTAATTTCCAATAGTGGAGTAATAGATGCATTATCCGGGGTGGGGTTTAAGCTGATGAACGCTAGCGTCTGTTTCGGTGGATTTTACATGAGTCATCAGAGCGGGGATTTGCATCTAGCAGAATTCCACTACATTTCCTGCCATGTCGTGTGGGGTCGGGACAAGTTTGCGATGCTCACCACTCTAACATAAAAGTGTAAACCTCAGTGCATTCTGCATTTGGGCGCTGATTTAATTTACTCCCCCTTGTGATATTTCCGCTCGATTGAACTTATGACGGATGCGAGTCAATGACATTCAGTGTCGTCGTTTCATTCGTCACCTTTTCTCCTTCTCTCTCCACTTATTTCCTCCCCTTCTGCATGACTGGACCTTCCCACCCTTCCATCTTCGCGCTCCCCATCCCCCATCCCCCAATTCTGTCTCTTGCACATTAATTCGACGAATGGAAAGCAAGCAGTGGACCAAAAGTTCACAAACTACAGATAAAGATACGTCACACCAAGTTAATAGAATTACTTTCCCCCCTCTTTCGCTACCGTCATCAGCCAGAGGGCGCTGATTTCACAGAATGACCGCAATCAACACCCCCCTTCCACATTGACCACCTCAATCTATCTTTGTCTAAATCCACAATGAAACAAAGACGAGTCGGTTCGAGCGTGGCGTAGCTGCGAGCTTGTCAAGTCGCATCTTCAATTTGTACACAAAAACCTTGCAAGCGGAGGATGAGACGACGCGCACCTCGGTCTCGGTGTTGAGGTCGAGGGAGCCGAGAAACAATTAATCCCGAGGAATGTCGGGAGCGAGGCCCCAAGCACACACTAATTAATTGGAGCCTTAAGAAGAGGTTAAATAGGGTTGGTGGCAGAGATGCATTTATTATCACAACTGGCGATCACGCGATCCATGAATCTCGCCTGTCAGCGTGCTCACAACAACAGACAAACGCCACCCTAATTAATATCTAAACACGCTCCCAAAAAAGAGACAACAAGGTGATGAAACGCAACCTATTCCGATAAATAAAACACCCGAAACTGAAAGCCCGTCGTGATTTAAAACCGCTTCTCCTTGCCACACTCATTTGCCCACATCGAATACAGATGGCGCGCACCAAACGAGGAGTGACGATGGACGAGCAACGTTCGAGACCCATAACTACTCATTAGCTGCCAAATCGCATGCGCTTCATCTCCCGAGTCCAGTCTGAGTCTCCACCCCAATCTTGGGAGGTGAGGCACCCCCGCCCCCAAATGCGTTTTACGGACGAAATGAGAAGGGGGTCCGCGAGACAAGAGGCAGGGAATGCTAGACTGAGGCGGTGGGGGGATGTTGGTTGAGTCTCGTTTCCGCTCAATAAACTCCCCCTGCTTGGGGCAACGGGCTGGAAATGCTCCCCATTGGACTGTACGGTCAGGCTGGCAGCCAAGAAAAAGAGAAAGGGAGGAAATTCGGGCCACGGGGGGATGTGGACCGAGTAGGGGAGACGGGAGAGAAGAGAAGAGGTGCATATATGGAAACATTATATAAACCTTATTAGGTGGATGTAATCTCGGCTGGAGCCCGCTTGCCAACATGTTCAATGTTCTTTTTACAAGTGCGGTTATGAATAAATTTATATATTGACCACTAACTTCTTGCCGAGTGCTTCTCGCAAGTGCATGCCCGTGGCTCTTTTTCCACTTCTTTATGGACGATTCAACAACCCGAGATGTATTTTACGATTGGAATATCTCCCGTTCACATTATGCAATCATTCTAAAATAAAAAGCTGAAATACTTGTAAACTTCGTCTTGGCAATTGGCCCCAGATTGGCAACGGCTAATACGTAGAATGAACGATGTCGGCGTCATATTAGCTCCGAAAAGGAAAAGAAGGGGTTTAAATCTCCCCGCTTTCCCTATCAAATCCGTGCGCGTCAAGTGAACGATTCCCAGGGGCCCCCTTGTTCATCTCCCCAACGATTTGTCCGGATCAGGGACTTAGGGCTCTTCCTTGGCAGGCACACCATTTCTCTCGCTTGTACGTGCATTAGAGAAAACCTGCAGCGTTCGACTCTTATACGAGAGACCATCGCGACGACAGGTCTTTGCCATCAATTATTCATTGGTAACCACCACGAGGTTAAAAAAAAATAAAGTGAAATAAAGTAAAATACAATGTATCTTGGAATTTTCCGCAATTTCCGAACTTCAATTTCTTTTTCTAACTTAAATAATAAAAATAATCATAAAAATGTGCAAGTTCTTGCCTATTTAAATTAATTTTTGCTCGTGCAACGCGTGAAAACGCTTGACACGCCATGAATAATACATGGACCACCAGATAATGGCAGTATCATTAATAAATACAAGAGCCATCCACTCGGTCAGAGCGTCTTATCTGGGCTGAAATGGGCAAATGAAACGAAGAAAGAAAACCCCAAAACGTCCTCCGTGTGTCAATTGCAATTAAAGAATCCATTAGGAACAGTGATCAGACGCTCGAAAAGAGGGTGGAATCAAGCGTGCAACATTATTATCCAACACCCCTGCTTCTTAGGATACACTCTTTCATTTCAGAAATGACCACCACTCGAAAACGAGCACTTAATTTTTTTTTATTTTTTTTTAAAAGTAAAAAAGTAAAAATAGATAAGTGAATAATTTATGTAGCGTCATTCGACTCCTCTTGGTGCTTAAAGTGGTAGGAGAATTAAATTGAACAAAATGACTTATCTTTATTAAATTCCTCTTCGATTTCTCGACACTTGACTACATCAAGCTGGTGACTCATATTAATCCGCCTTGTAAAACTCACATCTGCTTTCTCTCTCTCACTCGTTCTTTTTTTTTTATTTTCTCTCAAAATCTTCTTTTAATTTTTATTTTTCATCGCGACATCCCCCTGCCGGATATTTGCCGCTCTATTATGGGTGAGGTTTTAAGAAGGATGGAAAACGAACGACGTGCAGGTTGAGAGGCGGCTGCAAGTGGCGCGCGCATAACTTCATTGATTTACAATAAATCATTTTTGGCTTCTGATTAAAAAACGCTCGGGGAGATTCACAAAAGAGTGGGAGAGCGAGAGCGAGAGAGAGAGAGAGGCGAGACACAAACCCAGGAGATGTGCGCGCGAGATGGCAGTTGCAGGTCATCGCCGTCGCAACTCCTGCCACTCGGCTGAACCGCAATACGCGTTTCTCTCTGCTTGTTTCCGATAAACGTGTCTTGTTAAGAGTTTCGCTCGTCTCCATTTATCACGCGATGCAATTAATGACACTTTTAACCTGATTTCAGAAATATTAATAATGCGAGGCGCGGGTTTCTTTCGTGACTGCGGGTTCCTGTCAATGAGATGACTAATGTCGACTAAGGGAATCTCATTTACACTTCATCTGCATAATTAATGATTGATGGCTCATTTACCTGGCACATCTCGATCGCATCGATATCGCATTCGAACTCCTCCCCCCCCCGCTATCTATTTTTTTTCTTTTTGAATAAAAAAAATAAAAACAAAGTTAAGCCTTTCTTTATCGCTCTCTTGTATAAGGCAATGGGGATTGTCGGTGAAAGACGCGTTTGGCAAGACGCCAACTTGTCAATTACACCACAATTTATGCACTGTCACTTTACAGAAATTTATAGATATGTATTTACTTTGCAAACAACCTTCCCCTCATTCAATACAAGAACGAGGACCTTGAAAGCAGCCATGCCGACGCCGCAAAACTCCCTCCCCTTGCCGTCTGCGCACGGCGATTTTTACGACCTTTTTCTTTTTTTCCTGCTTGTTAAAACCCACTTTTTTTTAAAAATAAAAGAAAGAAAAAAATAATTCACTCTTTTTCTATGAATAGAAAACGCAACCGTTTTCGTAAATTGCTCGTGTAAACACCATTGCTCACCATTTCAATCAACTCGCAGCAAACAACAACTGCGAGAAAAAATTTAATAATAATTTTTAAAACTGGCTTCAATCCGAAAAGAAGCGAAAAGCAGCAACAGCAGGAAGAAGCTGTTGGCTCCTCCATCAAGCAGTGGACGTGGTTGCCATGACAACGGAATGCCCTTCCCTTCGTGTGGCAAGTCTCCTGCTGAGCTTCAAATTCCGAACAGATTTGCAACAAATCCCCAATGATTTCGAAGCAACTGCTACGGTCACAGGAATCGCACCAACTCTATCAACTAAAATAGATATATATACAACACATATAGCAAATAATAAATATATCTATTTTTTTTACACCAGCCCAACATATCCCAATTTATTCTCCCCTTCCTTTCTGTCTTCCTTTCTTTCTTCCATTGGCCATCAACACATCAACACGACTCCATAGAATTATTGCTCCCTTATTTCTTCCTTTCTTCAGACACAAAACCTACTTTTCCTTCGTCGAGGTTTCTCACATGAGTCAAAGCACCGCCAGTTTTACAACGTTTTACGTCCACATGAACAGTGACAAGTGCGTCATCATCTGAAATAGATGACTTCCTCTCGTTAGGAGGGGTCTCCGCCATTGTTTTTCCAACTCTTTTCCGGTTGCTAGATGACGCTGCAAACGGTAACGGCGCATGCCTAACACGCTCCTTTTATCGCTCCAAACGATCATCAAGAGTTGCAGTGTAAAAGTTAACAACTTATTTTCAACTTGTTTAAAATGAGTTGAGTACCTTTTCCGAAAAAAGAAAAGAAAAGGAAAGAAAAAAAGAAAAAAAGGAAAAAAAAAACAAAAAAAAAAAACTGTTTTGTCACGCTACAATGCGTGACACCATCAAACTAAGGGTCACGAGTTGTTGCCTACATTTACTCCGGAAAATTATGAGGGCCTGTTCAAATTTTAGCTTGTGAAAGAAAAAACGATTCAATTTTAGGATGCTTTAATTGCCGATCGTAAATGGTCCACAGGATGATGCTGTGTCCCCCTTTTTCCATCTAGTTTTCTCCTCTTACCAAAATCTCGGACATTAAACGTTGATTTACAATTACGGGCCGCTTTATGATGCTTTCGCATCAACTTTTACTCTCGCAACTTTCAATCACAACTAGGGCTAGTCGTTACGCGAACGAGAAGAGCCTCCTTTTCGCTTAAAGCCGAGCTTGACCTCACGAGCTCACTAGATAAAGCTCCTTTCTCATTAGTTATTCATAATTGTGGCCTCCCCGTTGCATGTCTGCTTGGCTTGGCGCTCAATGCTAAGCAAACGAGTTGCACCTTGCACTTATCGCACACCATGCACTTCGTCAATGTACGCTCTGCCAAGCAATAAACCCTAACTAAACAAAATCTTACAACGCAGGTGTGAATAATTTCAATGAAAAACGGCTCACCCCTTAAATTCCTCTATTAAATTTTACAATTTACATTTTAACACAAAAAAAATTAAAGAAAAAAAAAAACATTTTACGACAAAACGGTGAAGAAAAGGGACACACACACACAACCCAAGGAATGCACAAGTGTCAAATATCAATTTTCCCCCCACTCAGTCTGTTTGTGGATTCACACTCCTTTTACCAAAGGACATCCCCATCATCTTCCCTTTTAGATGTTTAGTCTACACAAACCCCTCTTCTTCCACCCATTGTGGATACAATCGCAAAAACCCACTCAATCTTCCTAAAAACCCCCAAAAAAACTTAATGTTGGAAATTATAACCCTTTTAACCCCTTATTCCCACACACCGAAAAAAGTTGGTAATAAAAAAGAAAATACATTTCAATGTTACAGCCGGTGTGCCCTGAATTGTGACGTGAAAGGATAAACATCCTGCGTGTGAGCAAAAACGCCACCAACTACGCCTTGTTCTCAGCATCTCGAGTTTCATGTTCCTCCAGGCAGCAGAGATGAAGGAAAGGACAGACTCTTCCTTCCCACACAAAGCACATCACGTTCTCGTCAACGCGAAACTGTGGCACATATGTTAACACTTTTCAGTCACGAGGATCTTTATTTCCACCTTTGCTCGTTATATTCGCTTGTGAGGTAGAGTTTTCAAAAGCAAGCAGATAAAAGCAGTCAGTATCTGTTGCATTATTTTCGTTTAAAAGTCAAGAAATCTCGTTAAAAGAGTCTTTAAGTCGCGTCTGGTTCCTTTTCTCTTTCTTTCTTTCAGTAACCACGGCAACTGCACCTCTCAGATGGTCAGTGATGGCATCAAAGAGACAAGGAATCCACCTTGAACTCGCACGCTGACCTCGCACCACACCAGCTGCTGCCATGTAACGCAATCTCTCGCTCGCGGAGCCGCCTAATGAAGCTCCCGGTGGCCTCGATGTCCACCCACCCCCTCCCACGTCCTTTTCCACACAGATATCTGGACCGGTGACAACGGGTGATGCTTCTCACTGACCAAGGCTCTTTTGACCCTAACAGCTTCATGTTGAGCGAGTGTGGAACTATAAAAGATGGTGTTGGTTCGGTCAATCCTCAAAGGTATACTTGCATTACTCATTAAATTTGTTTACTTATGTTTACTTTTAAAAGGGTCACAAGAACTCTTCAGATTATCTTCTTCAGATACGTAGCGAGAGGCAAACATCGGATTGAATTTCGCCATAAAAAAAATTAAATTTTTAGAAAAAATAAAAATAAAAGTGAAGATATTTCGTAACCAATTTTTACTACCACAGAATAGATCTATTTCACGATTATAAAGTTAAAAAGAAAAAAATAGGACGTAATCTGATTCCATGATCGAATTAATTTATTCATTTAAGTAAATCAAAGCTAAGCAAATCATCAATTGATTTAATTAATTACCTAAATAAAAATCGATACTGATTTCATTTAGTTTTCATGTCGGCGTGTATCGATTGTAGCGACGTCCGTATAGAAACCGTCGAGTGTTTTTCCATTTCGCACATCAAAACCTAAGACAAAAGGCTATGCAGGGGACGGTTATTTGGCCTGCTGCCATCTTGACGCACAAATCACCGAGTCCTTGACTCAAACTCAGAACGTTTGGATAAACTTCTTCTCGTCCCCCACCACCCCCATCCCTTAGTCCTTTTAGTAAAAGGTGGGTGCAGAAAAATTCACTCGACAAGGATTTCGATGATGAGAAAGAGAGAGAAAGAGAAAAAGCAGAAAATGGAAAACGAGTCTCTTGTAAAGGCTCAAAAGGGTCATGAAATCTTATATAAGGATGACAAGCCTCGTAAAGACAAGAACGAAAGGAATGCTAAGAGAGAGCAAGTCACTGGACACGGACGCCACCGATTGCTGCCTCATAATTTACAAGTGCAAAAATTAACCTCTGCCCGAGCTGGGGAGAAAAGAAAAAGAAAAAAAGGAAAACTGGTGCTGGGTTATGGCCAAAGACACATTCCACAAATTTACTGTCTGCCACCAGTTTTCAGAAAAGAAGCTTAAACTGCCCTTGGCTTGGTCTCATAATTCACTAACACACAAAACTTGGGAAATTTATTTAAAACAATAGAGCTACTGAAAAGTACTGTTCTTCTAACTGCCCAAGTTGGAATTTTAATTTTATAAATTTCAAAATAAATTTCAGCCATGATGTTTGAGAATTGTTATAAACCGATTAGAAACTGCATCAAGATTTAATTCAGCTCGTGAATGGCCCTAAATAATGATAAAAATATTTAAAATTTCAATATCAGCTAATAACCCTTTTCATGCCTAATTAAAAAAATATTATTTATTAAGAGGAAATTTGTATCTAATGAGGAGGAAACGATCAAAGATGGCGCGCGACCATTTTCCCTTTCCCCAGGGGTGCATAACTTGGCTGCATGACATTCATGCATACCGTGCAGCACTGAGCCAGATCCTTGAACCTTAATTAAATCCACTTTACCCCTTTTGTTTATGGCCATTTGACTCGTGTGGTCCACCCATGGAAAAACTTTCGGATGACTCATTTTCCTACACGCTAATGACTGCAGCTAATAAAACTAATCCGCAACCGTATCCATCTTTCACTCCTCATTAACATAAAACAATCGAAACGATTATATTCTGTACAAAGCGCTTGACATTTTCACTACTCCATTAAATTAACAAAAAAAAAGAAATAAAAAATAAAAATACATAATAAAAATGTCTTTTATCCACATCTCGGGCGTGTGATAATTTAGACTCGAGTCGACTCGCCGACCTCGAAACCCGCACTGATCATGTTTGTGTGAGAAAACAAGAGAGTCGACAAGTTGTGTCGTTAATCCGCGTGACAAGAGCCCATCTACGGTGTTTCTTGTCAGACGTACAAAACCCGAACCGACATGACAAGGACGAGTCTCATTCGTTTTTCCTCCATAACACAAAGAAAAATTATGTCTCGGTCGTGGTTGCTCCAATCAAAGACCATTCCTCGTTTAATCCATCTCCCCCGCTTTCGTGCACATGATTCCCACGATCGAGTCAGACAGCGCGGATTAAGAACTTATATTTCTTCTTTCTCAGAACTTTTTACCCCCTTGTACCATTTTTTTCTTGTTTTCCTTTCGCTTATATAGTGATAAATGAGCACATATTACGGTAACCCGACTCCCAAGACAGAACTGAACTCGCTTGCCCCTTAATGAGTGCTGCCATTTGTTCCTCCACCCACAACCCCCTTCTAATTCTCTATGGTCGCCATGTTAGTTATAAATCAGATCCGGATTTTTTATTCCTGCTCAATTTCATTTTTAAAATTCAGCAACCCTTGATTTTTTTTTTCTCTATCCTGATGATGTCATTGGTTTAAGGATTGAGCTGACAATGGTAAATTCACCCGAGTTAAGTTGATACAAGATCCTTTATTCTTCCTTTAGTTGAGTGCTACACTGGAAAAAGCAGGGTGGGGGTGTTTTGTCTGGACGTGACATTCACCACGTGGACAATAAACCTTCAGTGGAGCGCATGCGCAGTCTGAATAGCCCGCCTCTTCCATCCATGTGCTGTCAGTGACAGACAAAACATGCGATTTACGCAACTTCAAACCGTTACCTAAGACTTTTATCGCGTCAAGATTGATTGGTTGATTGACAATGACATCTTTTTCCTATCTCTTACTACCCCCCTCACCTCGAAATAAAAAAGGAAAATAAAAAATAAAAAATGTCGGCGACTTTTGTAGGAAAGGTGAAGCATGTGGTAAAATAATGAAAGTATAAATAACATCAACAAAGACGGAAAAAAAATTAAAACTCACAAAAAAAAGAGAAAAAATAGTTATGTGGGGGTGTGTGATGTATAACCTGTCTAGTGAGTGAGACGCCACCCGGTGCGTGGGATGAGAAGGAAAAAGAGGAGTCACAAAGGTAACACATGCTTCTCTCATTATCCCACAGAATCGGCTTCGCAACTAGAAGAAGCGGTGGCAAAAACACATCCAGACAACTGGAGCCAAATCAATTACCAGCCTCAACAGCCCGACATGAAAACAACAAAAAAAAATAAATAAATAAAATGAAGGAGGAACCACGAGTCTAACCCCACTTCAATAGGTGAAACAAAATAATAAAAAGTTTCGTTCTTATTGAAAAAAAAAAATAATAAAAAAATAAAATAAAAAGTTTGCCAAGTAAAAATTTATGAAAAAAAATAATAGATAGCGGTAGCCAAGTTTTGATATATTAATAAAAAGCTAGGTTTGATCATCGGGAATAAAACGCTTGCAATTCCTGAGTTTCTTCTCTAAATTGAAAGCAACCGACGATTTTATTAAGCCGATTACTTTTCCTCTTGATTTAAAAAAGAGAGAAAAAAAAACTGCTTGCTGCAGCAGCGTTGTATGTAATCTTGAACGAAGAAAACAAACATTAATTTGCTTTACTCGACACCCCGCGTCGCTGTCATTACCGCACAAAAACCATTACAAAACAAATGAACGACATTAAACATCGCAAGTTGCATCACTAAACTCCTTTTGCAACGCACTAAAAATTGATCTGTCCCCACACCGATGACGTAATCCGAACCATGACCGGCGAAACCCGGAAAAAGTGAACCCGAAACCGAAACCCACGGGGGAAAGAAAAAAAAGCAAACCCACGATCCAGCTTAGGAAACAGGTTGTGCGGTAGAAAGGAAAGCATGATATTATTCCCTTTGAAAACGACTTTTACCTCGACCAATCCCAGGGGGAAGTTGATGCTTCTCTACCCCCAACATCCTGAGAGAGATTTGGGAGCAGAGCCAAATTGATTGGTAGCAATTACGTTTCCCTCGCAGCCAATTTAACCCCTGAATTCTTCAACATGATCGCCTGATCTCTCCCGGCTGGTTTGCGCCTCTCTATTTTTCACCACCCACGAGTAATTGGCTTCCAAGTGGAGTGATAAAGTGAACAGGAAAGGAAGGAACGAACCAACCGATGCCTTTGCTGCTCCTACGTCTGCCTTGGCTTGTGGATGACGAGCGAGCACTACTTAACGCTTAGTCCGGGCGAATACCAATCGCAGACGTCGCATTACCAACAAATTCACCTTCCCCACGCGTCCGTGTGGCCATCATCATTAAAGGACACCTCCAACTGTCATCAAAATTCGACCCCCGTCTAGTGGATGCACGTGGCGAGGTGATGAAGCCAATCAAAGCGTCAATTCTGAATTTCCTTTTCCTCACTTCACTCGAAACCCGTGGATTGCTTCTTAATTTTCATTTTACAAGCAACGGAAAAGCTTGAGAGCTTCTAGTCCGAACCAACAAGGGAGGGTCAAACTGTGAGTCATGGACCTTGACCACAGTCAAATGCGTGAATAAAGAGATGGAACGCAATTTGCATTTTCATCTGCATACTAACGGTTTTCAATTTCCATTCGCGGATTCCTGGGATGAGGGTGACACACGAGTGCGAACAGACCATTAAAAAAAATGCTTCGGATACTCGTATTACGTTCAACCGCAAAAGCAATGAGGGGAAAAAACCCACATTTGAGTAAATGAGACACGTTAAAAGAGACAAGTTTGTAAACAACTCCCCCACACATGCCCAAAAACCCACAGAAAAATCAAAAAATAAAATAGTGGCGTAAACACTCCAAGATCTCATCAAGCACTCTCGAGAATAAAAGCAGCACAATTTGCCTGATTGCGGCTGCGAACCCCGTGTGCAACTCGAGATTTGGTGAGGCGGTCAGCATCTCTGAGGCAATTCTCCTATATACTTAAGAGCCCTACACCAACTACCTCCCTTTTCTCGTCAGAACACGAACTAAGGCTATTCTTTAAATTTAATACGGTTCTGTAATTGATGATGATTACCGGGTCCAAATCACCAAATCCACCTCGACTTTTAACTGCCTAATTACGAAAACCTACTGTTCTTTTGTACAGTTAAATCTTCGCTTGTATTCAGAAATAAAAAAAATAAAATTTAAAATTTAATCCCCAACTAATGATCAACTTGGGAATTTCAAATGAAACGAGGTAGCCAGCCAGGTAACACAACATTATTTATATTAAAAGATAAAAATTTATTTCATGTTTGGTCAAAATTTATATCCAATATTCGTTATAAAATAAAATAAAAAAGAAGTTGATTCATAAACAAAAAATTCATAGAGCGAGAATATTCAACCCTCAATCGCCATCAAACTTCATTCTCATCTCAAACTCGATTTTAATGGCAAACTGAGAGAAGGGGAGAAAGGTACTGCAGTAGTAGGGGAATATTTTTATTCATGCATTCCCATCCTTTCTCTTTCTCTCCACACTCTTTTGAATATTAATAAGAGTATAAAGCACTGCTCGGCACAATATCAGACCGGCCGCAACACCAAAACGAGGTTGCTCCAACGAATTACACATTCCATCCCATCCATAACTCTTTTATTACGTAACGTTAATATAAATCCGGTCAGCAGTGAAAATTAGGAAATAATTCGTCGGTTTGTGTCGCAATAAGTAGCAGGTGCCATTTTGCTGTCACTGCTTTTAGTCACACGTTTCTCTTCTAGATTAATGGTTTTTCTTTCACGCTTCCAATAAATCAAATCCCTCTCCACGACACCGTTTTCGTCGCACATCTACAGCACGAGTAGCTGCTGGGGGAAGGTTCCAAATTATCGCCACCTAGTTGGGCACCCAGACTGTGACCAGAGAAACTTCTCTCGAAAAGTGCACGGAGCCAAATTAAAAGAGGGGCCAGGTGTTGGGGATTGACAGCCACGGTGATTAGAAAAGGAACGTGAGCCAAGGGACAATCCAAATCCAATGATGATGATGATGATGATGATGATTTCTCCTCCCACCCCCTCTAGAAAACGAATGTTACAAACCACGAGTCTTACTTCTGGACACAAATTCAATCAATCCTTTTGTCGTGCGGTGTATTGAGTCACGGTGTCTGGCCAGCACTCGTGCAATCTGACCTTAATTTTGATGGACTTGCGTCCACACGTACGCATCGCATCCCCCAAACCGACGCTGGCCGCAAACGTAACTCTAAATAAATCGAGCTTCCTTCGATGGACAACGTCATCTTTAAACGATCAATTCGCTTTAATTATATCGCGAAAACGTCACATGAATTGCATCTACTTGGATGGACGCTACAAGATCCTACAGATCCTACGTGACAGTGTCGGATGCGACAAGGTAAGAGGATTTGTTCGCTACAAAGTCGTGGTCCTTCTCTAGAGAACGAATTAGAATCCATCCTCCCTCTAGTGAGGGAGAGGGATAGAGAACGATGGTTCGATGGATGGATGGGACGCATGACAACTGATCAATAACAAGGGATGAGGGACTGCAAGAGGGTAGGGAGAGCGGGCAACTGCGCATAGTGATAACGATTTTGATTAACCACCTTATTTGCTGCTCACATGACTCACTTCAGGTATAACGAGAGAAAATCGTATCGTTGACTTGCATAAATGTAGGAGAAAATAGGATTTAAAAAAAATGAGGGGTTGGCGCGCTGGATGTGGATTTGCACAAGTGGAGGGAAGGGAAATGGAAGTGGAGGTGGGTAAGAGCGAGGGAGCTTGGGGAGAAGGTGGGAGCTTATCGACCACGCACAACCAGATGCAGAAATGCACAGGCCACACTACCAAATTACTCAATTTTTATCGCAGATCGAACATGCTCCAGGCTCGAATCCGAACGCCTCCACCCATTTTCCATCTACTTTGACCATAATCACAACCGGGTGTTTGGATTTGCTCTCTCAGGTGCATTAGTCCAGCAACTGCCTGACCCATGTTCGCAGGGAAGCCAATCTCCAGGGATGGAAAAAGAAATCGCCTCCAGTTCCTCCCTACACGCACACACACATATATATAAATACGGTATATACGAGTCCAGGAGATAACGAGGGTCTCCACCAGTGACACTGATAAAAATACCAAAGCACATCCGAATTCCAAGAGACAAACGTACGGAGTGAATGGAAAAGCAGAAAAATAAAAATCTTTATAAGTAAAAAATCTTTATAAGCAAAATATTAATTGTTATTAATGTTATTAATATCGGAACTCAAAATGTGAAATACAAATCTGTTTCTGAATGCTTTGTGTTGTTTATAAAATAAAAAATTCTATTTTTTCTTGAAAAAAAGTCATTATCATCTGTTTGCTTTTGCCATCCGTTATTCGAGTGATTGCAGTTGCAGCATCCCTTCAAGTCGTTTCTATGGTGACGCCGCCAACTCAAGGTGATCACAATCAGAAATCGGTGCTATCAGGATCAATTGTCTGCTGGCCAGCTGGCCGCATTGAGGCAATCTCAGTGGGGAACGAGATGAGGGGGTTACCTCGAATCAATTCATTCCAAGTTGGCTATGAGGGGGCGTGGGCAAAGGATGGTGGGTGGAAAGCTACCTCCAGCTGAGTATGGCATCGAGTCCCTTCACAATGGTGCTCTCTCCCTTAAATGTCGCCACCAAATGGATTAATTACTCCCATCCAAACTCGGTTCAATTTTCTTTGCCGAAGGTTTTTACCCCCATCCATTACCTCCATCTCCCTCAACTGCAACCTCCTTCACTCGCCCAAACTTTCCCACTTTGAAAAACTAGCGATATTAAACAAGTCCATTTTATTCGTCACGAACTACGATCGGTATAAAACATCTCTCCGTGGTCGATGTTTAAATCCCTTCGACTACTTTGAAAAACTTTTACACCCCACGTTTTACAACCAAGAAGTGGGTGTCATCATCGCATGCCCACTTCCGTCCAAATGTCGATTTAAGCCCAAACCTCACATAATAACACTCACTTTTATTTTTTTTTACTTTTCTTATTGCTCTTTCTCACCCCTTATTACATCCTCGTTGTTTCTTTCCTGCACAACCATCAACCTCTAGAGATTTACTTGGGTCCAGTGAGTAAAGGAAAAAAAAAATATAAAAAAATTCTAGGTAATGCCCATTTCCGAGCTCGAACCGTGACATTTGTTAGGTGGGTAAAAAGAAAACGCTTTTTAAATTACCCTTGTGATGGTGATTACGTGGCTATATAGCAAGGTTTGAGTTCGTCCCGGCACCATATCCCTATCACAACTCGCCATATTTGTACACACTCACAAATTGGTGCGCCAGAGATAAAAAGCCAAGCACAAAGGGACAATAAGGGACCAAATCCTCATTTCCCTCCCCCCATCTGACACTATTCACCAACCGGACATTCATTTGTTTTGGATATTTGGATGGCACTTTGATAGGCTTGCAGCAATAGCCACTGGCCACATGCGCCAGGGACTCTCTGTATAATTTGCTGATAGCACTGGAGTACGGCTGCACAAACTCCTCTGGTAAGATAAGAAAACAGAAATGTACCAAAGAGGGAAAATGAGAAACCACCATACTATTTATATTAAAGGTCACTCAACCACAACAAAAAAATAAATAAAAATGTTGTTTTTAGTCTACACTTTGGGTCAAAACTTTTCATAACAAGAGAAATTTGTTTAGAAAACTTGCACAATTGCATTGCATTGCATCCAACAAAGAGGGAAAACAAGGCAGATATGTGTAGTAATGGTGCATTCTACCAAATGACAACAACTTTCTCCAACCATTCCCTTTTTCTTTTGCTTGGCATGAACAGCAAAACAAAGTTCTTAGGCGCTAATGACAACTTAAGAAAAGAAGAAAAAAATCAGATAAAAAAAAGTTCGCCTCAAACTCAACTCCCATTCAAAGCAGCAGAAGTGTGCAACTCGAGATTATCAACAAGAAAACTCCAGAAAAACGTTTTACACACAGCGCAATCTCGAGAAAAAAGTATAGGAGATAAAAATTAAGTTCTTTTAGATATGTCTAAAATTCAAAATACTTTCTTTTTTTTTAGAGATTCAGATGTGCCACAGCCAATCGGTAAACACGATTAACGGGCGGTTTTATATACAGAAAACGTGTAAAAAGTACTTACATACAAGAGATTGACGATCTCTAAACTTTCACACAATAAAAATATTGGTTGAAACTTACCTGAAA
Source organism: Strigamia transsilvanica (assembly GCA_034701245.1). Taxonomy (NCBI): domain Eukaryota; kingdom Metazoa; phylum Arthropoda; class Chilopoda; order Geophilomorpha; family Linotaeniidae; genus Strigamia; species Strigamia transsilvanica. Next base: position 198,694 of record JAQIXU010000001.1, on the reverse strand, counting down.
TAAAACAAAAAGAAAATTATTAGTCAATAAAATTCGCATTGTACGACGGCAACGATACACAAACGACACTTTTATACATTAAACGAAGTGCAATGAAAAGGGATATTAAATCGCATGTCCACGAAAACACAGCATTATTTTCACCTTTTCTTATACCCGTTACTCACAGCTGGAGCTGAGCGATAATTCAAAGCGCAACCGACTCCTCTGCAGTGTCAATGAGAGTCGTGACATATCGCCGACATAAATTCACTTTGCACCCATTATCATCACCACCTGCCATAATTTACTCCACTAAGACAAAAACAAAAAAAATCTTAGTCAGACATAAAAAAAAACTTTAAACCAATACCAAACTCGACATTTCCAACAACAAAAAAACAAAAAAAAAACAACACAAAACCCCCATCCAAAATTTGTGATTGCTTATTCTTATCTCGACCGATTCACTTGACTTGATGTCAGCTATAAAAGGATAAAATGGACGAGAGACCAAATCCAAACAGATAAAGTCAAACATCAAACCTCGTGCTATTTGTTTCCAACACATTCTTACCCAAACACGGCTCCAAATCCCAGCACCCCAAATGAAGGAGTCCTTCATTTGGCGTACTGGGGAAGATGCAGGAATGAAGAGTTCAGAGACAGCTCTTAAATGATACCGTGTTCTGGCTTAAGTAAAATGCTAATTTACTCCACATCATTCAGATAAGCGAGCTCGTCTTTTTCGCACCTGTCACGTTCCGCCCCTGCGACTGACGACAGGTAATTAGCAATCAAGAACGCACTAGCTGCATTCGAAACGAGAAACAGCAAAAACATTTTAAATCTGCGTTTCATGCCCACTTTTTGCACGTTTGTTAAGCAGCTAAATTTTTAAAGAGCTTTTTGTTTCGACTTTCGAATATACCTATACAGTAATCTATCGATTTGTCCATTTAGTCTCTTATTTTTTTTACCCAACTTTATATAAAATCCAAGCGTTAACACTAGAATAAACGCATTCATCCACCATTTATCTTGAGTGACACGATTTAATAAGGGCAAATATTTTATACAATTGCACCAACATTTTTCCCCCTCCGATATTTTTTTCCCATTCCACTCATTACCCGCTGCAATTAGGATGTCAACACAAACAACAATAATATTTATCCAAAAAAAACACCACTTATTATACAGCAACATTTGGATTAATTTATTTTCAGTCAAAACAAATCTTGATAATTGATTTTACAACTTTTTACTTCATCTTTACCCATTATTTTAAAAAAAACAAAAAATGGAAAGGAAAAAAACAACAGCAATTAGTGAATTAAAATAAGAAAAAAAAAAGAAAGAAAAGGAAATCAAAATCCAATTTGTGCACATTTGGTTTGAGTTAAGAACAAAGTGTTCCACTCCTACATCTTCCTTGGCGGTAATTAAGATTGAGACGTTTTTATCACGAAACCACCTCAAAGGGCCCACCCCTCACCTGGGACGAAGATAAGAGTCGGAGAGGAACTAGCAAGAGAAGTGCAGTAGGCGAGAAGAGGCACAAAGAGGGGAGAAGTCAGGAAATGGGTTATTGTGGTCAGATCACCTTTACTGGCAATAGCAAGCGATTTAACCCTTTATTGTCGTATACATCTGGTAAACATGTGTTGCTCAACGCGGATGAAAGTAAGAAAAAAGAAGAAGGTGCGCCATTTTCATCACCGCACCTCCTACGCATGAACCACACGCAGATACAAGGTGCCACCAAGGATGTAGGCCATTTCAACCCCAAGCTTTGTTGAAAACAACTAAGTAAATTTTAATGGTTTTTCACTTGACACGAACAATTAGTGCGGAGATTTTTAATTACCATTAACAGATGTAGACAATAGGTGACACTGAGATAATTCAATTTTGCAAAGTAAAAATAAAAAGAAATTATTTCTTAATCACTCCAACAGATGTCTCTATCACAGCTTGAATAAACTGAAGACGGATTCTTTATATATTTGGCTTCGTCAAATGCTCAATAGTCAATATTAATAGCGTTCAATAACAGAAAATTCAAAGGAAACTCGTTTTAAGTGCGATGGGTTTTAAAAAACAGAATAAAGATGCGAAAATTTTAAGTCTGCGCACTTGAATTGTCCAATTGTAAACATTTGACTGGCAAAAGTTTAGTTTAAGGCCATCAAAGTGCAGAAAATAAATAAATAATCGACTTCATGGAGAGGGTAAGGTGCATTAAAACTTCTCGACCTAAGATAAATAAACACTTTATCCCTGCAGTCTCTTTCACACGCTACAGCAAACCCACACCTGGAGACAGATTGTGGAATGCAATGTAAAGGGCATTTGCAATTACTTTTAACTCTTGACTCTTGCTTTATGTACACAATTGCAGACAAGTATCTTAAATGAGAAACCAACGTTTGTTTAGGCAATCAATTCATGGTGTGGAGAGGATTCTGGCACTAATTAGGCCAAATGAACGCATTCCTAAAACCTAGGACTTATTTGCCACCATAAATTCTTACAAACACAACAACTAAATCTACAAATATTTGAACTAACAATTTTTATTCACTTTAAAATAAAAAAGTAAAACAAAATTTTTCACATCTATAATGATTTATTTGCTCTTCCATGCTGCAAGAATTTGAAATTCAAAGTGCTAAGTGCACCACCTTTCAAGCTTTTATAAACGCCATGATTAATTTCAAATTTCCACTAGGTGCATTTCAATCTTTGAAAAGACATAAAAGAATAAAAATGTATCTTCTGGCACTGATATGAAGGCACTTATGACCTGGTAAGTTACCTCTGCAAGCATAAAGTGCAATTCTGCCTTGCTAACACTCCAAAAAGAAGAAATCAGTGATTGAATGCATATAGTCCTTGAAAGGAAATTGCACTGTGACAAGTTGACATTTGACAGTACAGTATCCTATTTGCACTGTGTAAATACCTTGTACAAATATATTTAACCTTAACACTTCCAAAAAAAAAGAAGAAAACAAGATAAATAGTTTAAAACTGCAACCCCATCAAATTTCCTTTACAACCGTGTCATTGATTCTAAATTAATCTCCAGACTTGCTGCAGACAAGTGATCAATTTCTTAGCTCATAAATCGCCTCTTGACTGGACAATTCCCACTAGGCCTTTAGCAATCTCCCCTTCTTCAACAACGCCCAAGTCACAATGGCCAGTGCACTTGATGTGTACTAAAAAGTTTTTAAAAAATCCATGTTACATTTGTTTAAAATGAAGTTCGTCTATAACAAAATCTGAATATACGCAGTCAAGCGTGACACCATTGGAGCTAGAAGAGAAATAACAGGATAGGAAAGGGGAAGAAGACAACTCCCCTCACCCATCCTCGTGCCTTCAGACGCTAGCGCCACCGACCAGCGTCAGTGCAAAATGATGGGCTTTAAATGATGGCCCACAAATTCCATGGTTGCTAGGCAACCCTCATCCCGCCTCCAAATAGTGGATACAGTTTTGTGAGCAGGGATAAAATATACATATGTCGTTATTGGTGATACCTTTTATGCACCCCCACGTACATCCCTTTTCCCGTCCAACCGAAACACCCTCCGTTCGCTTTGTAGCGGGATCGATTAGCTCAACTCAAAGGATTTCTCAGATCACAATTTCACATCTACTCATTGCATTCACAAGAAAATAAATATGATGGTATACTGAATTCACATTAAAGTGATGGGAAAACTTATTCAACCTTTCAATTACATTACCATCAAAAAAAAAAATAAAAAAATTTATTTCTTTGTTTTTAAATAACAAAATGGTTGGTCGAATACAAATAGGATTACAGTTGTTCAATTTTATTCTGTTGTTTCTTACTTTTTTTTAATTTAATCTTTTTAGGAATGTGATAAGAATCCTGAATATGAGAATTTAATCACATTAAAAAAATATATTAAAAAAAAAGAAAATATTTGTTTATATAATTGAAAAAAATTGTTTTTAAATAATCAAAACATTACAGGAAATTTTACAAAATAAAAAAAAACCAAAAAAAAAAAAAAAACAGCAAAATCGAAAGCAAAAAAATTGTCCATAAACTCCAATTTTGAAGATCTCGTAAAATGAAATAAAAAAGAGACAAATCTATGACAGATTGTCGATAGTCATATGTTAACTGAAGACATACACACACAAAAAAAAACTAGAAAAAAATTGAAGGTGTAGTTGGGAGAATCGCAAACAAAAATCAATAAATTCAACCTTCTAAACTAATCTCAAGAGATTTAAAACCTTTAACCTAAAAATAAGAATCAAACGCAATTCCCAGGAGTGTACGGGTAGTTGCCACTCAAAACTTTGTGGCTCGTTTGATTTCTCAGGTGGTTTCAACCCACGGAATGTTATATCCTAATAGACGCAACCATTCGATTTTTTTTTAACCCGCGTCTAATGGAGCAAACCGATGTATTTATTTCAACTGAGCCTAATTTGCCCCTCTTCTTCTATTCTTTTCTCTTTCTTTGTTTGTTTTTCTTCCTGTTCTCTCTCTCTCTCTCCTTTGTCCTCTTACTTTTTCCTCTTTCAAACTGAACACATGTGAACCTGGAGCTGATTGGTCACGGTCCATTGGACGGGACGCACATTTACTAGCGTGATGGTGCTTTAACAGGCAACTGCCAAACAGACCTTCGAGTGAAGTGCAATTGGCAAATGTACCACGTTCAAAAGGTGTGAAAACACCTGGCTGCAAGCCAAATAGGACAGAAAAAAAGACCTGATGGTGAAAAATAAATACGTCCACTCAGCAAACGCATGTTGGTTACATTTTTCAAACCTTTTCTCAACCACGTAACTCACACTAAAGCAACAACTTTTCAATTTTGTCACAACAAACCCTCGCGAGAAAAAATGAAATGAATGGCATATTCTGAAACCATGTCACGTTTAAAAAAAAAAAAAGAGTAAAGAAAAAAATCTTAAAGTAAAGGAATGTTGTGTGTCATCTTTATTTTGAAGAAAACGAAACGGGGCAGAACAGAATACAACCAACACCGCGCACAGGTGCTAGAGTCGTAAGGCACAAAAGCGGGAGCGTTTGCATCACGAGGATGTAAAAGATGTCTTATCTCAAAACTTGTGCATTCAGAACGAGGCCGCGCATTTCCTTTTTTCGCCCTCCATATCTTATTCCATTTAAAACATGCGCCTTGTACAAAGGCTAAAATAAGTTCGAGAAACAGCACCACTCGAAACACTTGGAGAAAAAAAAAAGCAGGTGCATCCAACACCAAACCCCAAACAACTTCACAACCTCATCTTCCTCATTCTCGAATTTGATCAAAGACCGTCTTTGTGTCTCCATCTCCCCTTTTTCACAGTCAAATGTCACGCAAGACTCCCAACATTTGACCTCGGTGATGCAAAAATAAATATTTTTCACCACAAAAAAAATAAAAAAAATCCCCAAAAGAAATTCAATAAAAATAAACAAACAAGTTAAAACAAACTGACCTGCATTAATCTGGCAAAGCAAACACAAAACAAACGCTGGTAACTGCGGCTTTGTACGATCAGACAGTGGCCACTGCTCCTGCCCAACTACACACTAACCACAGGTCACTCGGAGCAGTTCACTTATTACTCTTTTGTCCACCATCAGACAATTCTTATCTACCTTCTCACCAATCAGGCCAAACTGCTATCTTTTTGAAAATTTTTACCATTTCCACACATGACATACAAACAAAATACAGATGTTTTCAAATTTTTTTTTCACTCCCATTTTATTCTTTTATGGTGTGAAGTACAAGTTTTTTCGCTGTAAAACCATTCCCTGTCGGCTATATGACTCAAACTAAATTGGTCTACGCAGAGAATCGCCATTGTCTCTTAACTGCCCGCCCTCAAGAACCGATGGAGGCAACTGATTTCCACGAGTATACGCAAGCGCCTTCAATAAAGTATCCGCTTTATATACGTCAAATCATACTAATCGTTTTGTTCTACACATGGAGGAAACAACTTTTTTTTTTAAAGCTTATTTTGTACTCGAGATTAAATTCTCTTTGCGCTACAAAACAAAAATGCATGTGTGGTCCACAATTTTTACGACTCATAAAAAGTTAAAGCAAATCCCAAAGTGTCAACCACAATCCACCGTAACCGAGACTCGACTGAAAACCCCTTTCAAATTATCATGGCCAATATTACGCAGTAAAATGTGCCAAATGTACATTTAAATTGCTTTTCTTAAACCGGAATAATAAGAAAATTTCAATTCTTAATTCGCACTAAGTCGGCATTGTATACCCCGATTTAAAGATTTAAACCACATAAAAACTCTTACATTTTATTTTCTCAAAAATAAAAAATAAAACTACACAATAAATAATTTTTTTATTTCTTTTAAAAAAAATGGAGGAAGATAAATTTTAGTCTGACTTATTTTGACATTGGCTACTCAAAACGAGTTAATTGGCACCGCATCAAAAACACACTGAGACGAAAAGTTCAAAGGGTTAAACTGGCAAAAATCCAGTTTTATGGCGCACTCATCTCAACATAAATATTTATATTGATAATGTGGAGAAACAAAAATCACATAAAAAAAAAAAAAAAATTGAGTTTCAATAATTTCCTTTTATTCTTTTCTTCAAAATTCTCTCTACCTGTCAAATTTCCTCATTCACCAGATTGGAAATGCCAATTTTCTCATCCATATTTCTCCCGCGAATTATTTGCAACCATCAGAATGGAAAACGAAGAGTTCCTCGAGGTATTCCCGTGTTGAAACCAAGCTCCACCGCTGAACATCAACCTCCGTCGATCTCCCACCCAACCACCCACAAGCCATTAATCAGAACCGAATCTTAATACCGGCGACATTGTGACGCCTAAACCGACGAAATTCTCGTTCTCTTTCCCTCAATTTCCATGCTAATGGAAAAATTGCACAAGGAAAGAAGTTGGCTTTTTTTCTTTCTCAATATGGAAAACAAATGCACTGAAACCAGTTAGAGAGAAATTTCTCCCCTCTACAAATATGGATCCAGCAAAGACGAAGAAGAGACGTTTTTCTCTCATTTTCCCCGGCTCTGATTTTATCACTTAACGGCTTGTTATAAAATTACACGCTCCCTCAGAGTTTACTAACATGAGCAAAAGCGCGTCAGTGAAGGCACTCAACTCCAGATGACAGGCACACACAAGAAACAGAGAAAAAAAATCACTTCTCACCCACTCCAGAATTGTTTTCATAAAAAGAGGGGGAAAATTGAAAATAACTATGCTGCAACGGTTTTGAATGCCTTAATAAATTTCACTGTCAGATTCAGCTATTGCAAATCTCACTAAAATCTTGTTGATGCCAACAAATTTACCCATTCATTTCATTCTATAATCAAGTACATTTCAACTCTTACAAATCTTACATTTTCAATTTCTATACATTTTATATTATAAATTCCTTCGCCAACTCGCGTCGAATGTCCTGGAGACCGAATCTAGTGACCACAAGTCCAACAAACACGAAAGAAATTGAACAACTCAACTACATTACACCTGAATTTGTCCTGCAAGCCCTGCGCAAAACTCCTTTATTACTTCCGGTGGGTAGGAGGATCTCGGGTTCGATCAAGAACGTGGTCTCAAGCGGTGAAAGAAAAAAACCCAAAAAAAAATCAATAGACACGAGAAACCATGCAATAAAGTCCACCATATTTTTTTTATCTGTTTATTTCCATTCACTTGACGCACATTAAATTTCGCAATTCCACATTATACACATCTAAATTGGGGTGTTCCCTACCTCTTTTGTCTAAATCCTCTTTAATTGGCGGTGCCGATGGCCCAGATTATACCAACTTGCACCCATATCCTCTCCCCATTCTCCGTCTCGTTCCTTTTAACGGAACAGCGCCGACCAAATTAATATCAAAACCGGAGAGAATTGTAATTTGGGATTACAACTGGTTCTGCGTACATTGATCTGCCAACAGATTCAATTAGAAGACACGGCGGCAAACTTACACCCCTGTGGATTTTTCCTCACTTTATTTTACTTCATCAAAATAGAGCTCGCTGTAATTCCAAGATCCGAAAAGATCCTAAATTAAAATTTAAAAAAAAAAATTAAAAAAAAAAAAAAAAAAAAAAAAAGATAAAATAAAAGATAAAATAAAAAATAGGAAATCTTGAGTGAAAAAAGAGGGGTGAAAACACGAGCCGCTATTTCGTCATTTGGGCCGACCCTGCACAGGTGTGCGGCAAGCTGCTGAGTTTTATGGAAATCCACTACTTTGTGCCGCTCCGAATAGTTGGCATGCCACCAACCATCAATATAAGAGTCCAGCAAACTCCAACCTAGAGCGTGTTATGTGCCACCAAATTCCTCGCTGCACACCGGCATCGCATACGCACCAACCAGGTAGTTTCTACTCAACTTGAAAACAACTCGCCTCTTTATACATTTCACCGAAAAAAAAAAAATAAAAAGAAATAATAAAAATCTACCATCATAATTTCACTTAACTCGACTCTGGCCACCATCTTGCAACGCGTATTAAAGTTAATGACACCAAATAATTTTCCATTTTTTTCCTCTATCCGTCAACGAATTTATTCCAACAATATCATTTGACTCTTAATTTTTTCTGATAGATCATCAGAAAATTCAGGGAGGAGGAGGAGGAAATTTCTTTTTATTATTCTCATGCTCCATGATGCAAGGAATTCGTTTTAACGAGTTAATTGGCTGTCACGCGGTCTTCAATAAATAAAGACTCGATTAACGAGGGACGCTACCATCTTTGCAGAAAAGAGAGAGAGAGAGAGAGAGGAAAGGAAGATGAAACCCAATCAAGAAATGAAAAGATACGGCGAAGCATCAAACAAGCTCTTAACACTTTGGCACAAACGACTGATGGCGCGATAAGCAACGCGTTCTATTGCATCCACTATTGCCTCGTACGGGCTCGCAGTGAAGAAGTGAAGAGGTCGCTCACTCCCTTCAGTGGCAAAGGCCAAGCGTAGGAGGTCGCCCCTTCGCCTCCGATGCCAGGCCTGAGATTTTATGAGGACCATAACCTGGGATGCAATTAAACGAGGTCTCGTCATGAATCAAGGAGTCTGCAGCACAACACGCGCACATGGGCCAGCTCTAATTTGACATAAATCCGTCGCGGTGATTGGATGACAGCGTTAAGGTGGTTGGAAGGGCAGTCGTGGAGAGGTGGCGGGGACGAAAATGGAGGTAGGGGATGGGTATCCGACGTGCACACATGGAAACGCGTCTTCTCATTGGTCCCCGAAGACCTATTGAGGTTTGACCTCGGATTTCTACCCAGCATCCACCGGTCACAAGTGTTGGTCTCTTTGTCGCGTGCTAAGCGAATTAATCAACAGGCCAAAGTTATTTATCTGTCATGTTGCACTCGGTGTATACAGTAGAAGAATATGTCCAACTTGATTTCATAGTTTGAATAATGTTAAAAACTATTCAACTTTGCACTTCACAAGTGTCCTCAGAAAGAAACAGAACACCCAAACTGCTTTCTAAACTCAAACTTTACCATTATGATAACAAATATTTTTTTTTGAAAAACCACAACAGTGCAGTACACTTAGAGAAATTGAAGAAAGAGGTCGCCAAGTGAATTGGACTCCATCCTGTGTCCTGTCTTTTTGGCTGCAAGCCTCAAAATCTGGCTCCACAGTGGCGAGATATTGTCGTCTCTTTCCATTTATTTTTTGACCAAGATTGTATATAAAACGCGAACATGGAAAAGAGTATCCTAAAAATAATGTCCGCTTTCCGTGAGCAGATCGCGGTCTGCGGGGTGCGAGTTAGCCTTTCTTTACTGCTTTAGTCAAATCCCGACTTGAGAAAAACAGATTTTTCCTCAGAAATCCTTTTTATCCCATCCATCGACATGAAGGATTGCACTCACACCTCATAGGTGACAGGTAAAAAATGAGGTTTAACTCCTTCTTTATATGTCACAGTGCCTATTTATAGTTAAAGTAATGTTACAACCACTTACATAAATCAATGAAGAAGAAAAAAAAATCACACGTGTTTACAATTCATGATGCAACACGTAAATAAAATGTTTCCTTATTTTCACATCCTTTTTATTAAACTTTCATCGCATTCATATTTCACGTTTTACATGACTAAGTTTAAGCTTGAACTAAATTTTTTACAGGTTTTATTTTCGTAGCACTAGCAACGTAGTAAATTGAAGAAGAAATGCTATTATGAATTTTGGCATTTCGTGCGTCTTTTTTTTCTCCTAAGCATTTTTATCTCTCGCAACAATTTAAATGGCAGCACATGGGCATATTTCAATTAACCCTTTGTGGGCCAAGTTGAAAATAACAAAGTAATTGAATGGTTTATGCGAAGCACGAGGCAAATGGACGACCTCTGCGCCAATCTAAAGCCTCCTCTCACTTTTCCTATGTACACTTATGATAAATCAGCCAATTAAAGACAAATACTTCACCTTTGACCACATTTCTCTGAAATTGTAGAAGCCCAAGATGAAAAGGATAAAAAAATTAACAACATTGGCCTATAAAAATAAATAAATGTTGTAAAAGACCTAATTTTGTCACCATTTTTCTGTATATATATGTACAGTATATACATATATATATGGTATATATATAATATAAAAAAAATTATTTTTTTTTTAAATTAAAAAAAAGAATTGTTTGCTTGCAGTTTAGCTAAAGACTAAAATTACTAAAACCACAACAGTCCAACTTCAAGTGCATCAACACATGGCTGCGTCAATAAACAGTCAACCCTAAGGATAGAATTTCAGGTAATGCGCTTGAAATGCAACAACAGACCCAAAACAAAAACAAAAGAAAACTAATTTTTTTAAAGTCAGAAAGAAAAGGAAAAAAAAAATTGGTATATGGTATTTGAAAGCAACTTCAATAATTTCAAGTACGCTAAAAGCTAAATCAAAACCGGTGCACGAAATGAAATTAAATTGAAAAACGAAGCTATGACACAGTTGGTGTGTTTCAGCTTTTACTCTACTAAATGACTCCCTCCACTTCGCTTTCTAATGCAAACACAGTTTGCTGCCAGCAATTCATATAAAAGCAGGCTCAGGTCTCTCCAAACCTAATTTATGGAAATGTAATGTTTTCTCCCCTTTCTCTTCACTAGAAAACATTTGCTTCTACCTTTTAATATTTTCTCCTCACATTAATTTCAAATCAAAAACAAAACCACTTCAATTTTAAAACACTTCCATTATAAAAATAAAAAATAAAAAAATTTAAAAATTAAAAAAAAAAATTAAATAATCAAAACAAATTCATCAATACCCCTACTCTTAATCCCTTAAATTGCATTTCAGATTCTATCCAATCATGATTTACTGCATGATTAATGGCATTATACACCACTACAAAATTACCCCTTAACGACTCAACCACCTACGCTCAATCAGCACCAGGTGACGCTCTGAGATCATCAACGCCCTCCCTCGTTCCAATCCAAAAAAATGGATCATTCGGTTCAGGTATTTTATTAAAATCAAAAAAAAAAAAAAAATGTCAAAAACATGAAAGGAAACGCAGCGTTGATGGCTTTTGGGTGATTATGAGTCCCCAAAATCGATCGGTGCGCTGTTTCCACTTCCACCTGCGTGTAATCGATGGAATGAAGAAGCAGGTGAGGCGTTAATTATACGCTTCTCTCGCTGTCTCTTTGTGCTCTGGCCACAATCATTATCTCGAGAACGATCGCACCTGAGCCCGAATGTTCAACGCTACTGTCACGCTGCATTTGACTCGCTTACTTTGATCCTTAACCGAGTCGAGTCGGTTTCTATTTCATGTCCTGCCACATGCAGCAAACTGCAACTGAGCTACTAACTTAACTTATACCCATGGTAAACACCACTTAACCACAACTATAAACTTGCACACCTTTGGCCTCTAAATTAAACTGACCACAGTTCCGTTGCCAACTTTATAAATTAAAACCCGATAAAATGCAATATTTTACAAAGCTGCCACGCCTAAAACACCGACTCGACCTTTTCCTTTTTATTTTTTTTTATCTCTTGTAGGAGTGGTCACCAGACACAACTAGGACGCTGCCTTCCTCCTCCTGCCAGATGTGGCACCTATCAAGTTTCCAGCCAGTGATGAGACAGCACCGCACAACACCACGTGACTCGATCCCTTTACCAACCTCAATCTCCACCTGACATTTAATTCCATAGAGAAATATACAGAAATATAAATAAATACAAATAAATAAATAACTTAACAAGACTTTTAAGACCTTAAGAAACCCTAATAAATAACTTAGTCCATTCAAAGGGTCCTGTTTATGCTAAAAATAAAATTGGCCAGTGTTTGTCAATTACTGCAAACTATACACTTTGCACTAAATAAAAACACAATCTTCGCCAACTAGCAGCAAGAGAACAAAGCTTTCAGTGTTTTATCAGTGTTGCTTATCCAGCTTACCGCCTCCCTCACGAGATGTCACTTTTAATGGTTGACATCATAAATAAAGCCAGGTACAGAGGGAAGTGGAGCCCAACCTCAACAGATGAGGGTGATTCATGGGCCTGGAGGAGAGAAAAAGAGAGACGAGACACGGGACGTCGGCTCAGGGGTGGAAGGAGGGGTGAGGTGGATGAGTGCGTGGGAGGTGAGAGGGCGCTTGATGTAGGCAAGTAAAATTTCTAAACCTGGGGCCTCGTCTTACAACTGGAGTGACTAATCCCCCTGCTCCCACCCTCCTTCGGTGAAGGTGCAGTGGGGTTTTTACCTCCCACACGTGCACATCTGGGTTTCATGTGTGTTTTTAAGCGGCAACAGGGAAGGGGAGATTTGTGCGTGGCAGAGTGCGCCCTCAACTGTCCTCAGGTGAACTAAAAATGAGTCATGGTAAAACTCATTATTTTTTATTGCTGCAAATTCCATCGATAGACAAACGCCTTTCGGTAACTGCCACCTGATTTGGACGAATCAAATGATATTTGATACGTATCAACATTTTTAGACGAAATGACGACGTGACGTGACGAAGCAATCGCCTTATATTAGGCCTAATAAGATCGTCTTATTTCGTTTTTATGAAAACATTGAATGTAAATTTCCGAATTAAAATGAGAATTTAACAAATTTACATAACCTTACCGTGGAAATCGAAGGAGATGATCCGAGCGTGTTGAGATTGGTCCGACAGTTGTGCGTGTGTGTCGATGGAAAGCAAAGTTCAAAGGTTAAGTAGAACGAGGATGAGGGAAATGAGTGTTTCCAGGTGACCAATCCCAACTCTTTCTAAAGGCAGATGATAAGTAAATGAAGGGCACAGTCATCTTCAGCAACCTGCCCCCTTAAAGATAACACCAAAACCCTCGAGCCATCGATCAATCAGTAAAAAATAACTGACATTAAACATGAAATCTTTATATAAACCAGAAGAGGAGAAGAAGGGAAAAAAATTGCTGAGTATTTTGTCTTTTCAAGGTATATGATTTATTTTTCATTCCTAACCGTGATAGATAACAGATCTCGGTGTCCCCAGGATAGCCATCAGCAAACAACACTTCCATTACCCGACCATTTTTATTGATCTTCCATATAAGGGAAAATGATGTTCTTCGTCTAAAAAGGTGTCGTCGAGGTGTCTGATTGGCACCTACAAATACTTTTTTTTCTATAATTTCCTCGAGCTATATATATATAGAGAGAGAAGGTAAGATCATCATTTCCTTTTTAAACTTATTTTTTCTTCTTCTGTTTTATTTATTTATTGTTTTTATTATTTTTCTGTGTTAAATTTAAAAAATGTTTTTCAAATCTTATCAAATTATCGCAAGTGCGGAATTTCATACATAGATGTCTCTCTCGTTCATCGGTGATTTCTGATTTGCATTACTTGGAAACTTTACCAGGATTAAATACTTTTTAAACCTCCTCCTTATCAGTTTTCCTAAATCTAAATCTGCAATTCATTCCATACCACATCAAAGTCCACAATCAGCGATTAGATAAAAATACTTACAGGTTCCCATCTTAGAAAAAAACATGTAAGAAAAAAATGTAAATCTCAACCACATTTGACATTTCCCTTAAAAACAAATTTTAAAAAAAAATTATCCTAAAAATAATTATAAAAACTGACTTTTACAATTTAAATATATGGATATAAAAAAATATTCTAGATAAAATTTCCTAATACAATTGCTTGTCATTAATTCAATTAAATTACACAATTCCCTTTGGAAATATCTAATTTCAGTTTTGATAAGGCGCACACGACCTTATGGAACTGATCAAATCAAAGAGATAAAAATTTCTTGTCCCCACATCCATCCGTGCAATTTGCAAAATTAAAATGCCGAGTTCCGTGTTTCTTTATGGGAAAGGGTTGGTCCCAGTCCATCGTAAGATAAAGAACCGAATTTCTATTCATCGTGCAGAAACAGACAGAGGAAGCTTATCCTACGGCTTGGTTCGGCCCAAATTACTCCTCTTTTGTGATGATAATCATTTTCACACAGCGACCCCTAATGGCGCCTAATCATCTTCATCTCGTTGCTCATTACTGCGTCCCACTCAGTCCCAATCATTATACATAGAGCAGTAACGTATATATTGAGAACCTGTGCACCATTTGCATACACACACACTTTTGGTTTGCAAATTATGCATATTGAAAACGCACAACTCTCCCTTCCGACCTTCCCACACACCTTTAAAACGAAAAAACGCACAATTGATTTCACGCAAATTTCAATCTTGTATTAATGTATTGTATATATATATACAAAACAGTTTTCATTTACGCTCCATCACATCATCTAAACTCCTTAAACACGATTGATTAAGCAAAAAATTAACCTTTATTGCTCTAAAGTAAATCTCAAGCTACATAAAAGCGAAGGAAGCAGAACGAGCGATAATGTTTAATGCAAATTGCAAATGTTTTTTTTCCTTTTCTTTTCAAATTTGTTCAAAACGCAGAATACAAAACAGTGAGTTATACGAAGTGATCGATGCGGATTTGTTGATTTCAAAGTGCACGGACCGTTGCTTTTTCCAGCCAGCAAACCCCGTAGAATGCATAAGGGGGAAAAGAAAGGGCCATCAACTCGCTCTTCTTTTTCTTGCCGGCTTCTAGTCACCTTAGTCCATCTGTGTGATTAATCTAGATTGCCAAAGTGTTCGTCTATGGACCCCGTTTCAGTTGCTGACTCATGAGTTTCTTTTCACCGCCCACATACTCCCTCCTCCTTTTCTCTCTGCCATTGGCCATCCCAAGGCTATTACATGCATTCTTGGCACTGGCTCTACCTGCATCATTCATCTAGATCAGAGGACAGAACAAAGACCACATCCACCCCCGCAAGACTTAAGCCTCTTCTCCTCCCACCCCCCTCCACTGGACAGACCCACCACTCGACCTCTAAGCCGGCCACTGTTTGCTACTTCATTCGCCAACCACCACCTAAGGCTGGCCTCACACTTGCTCTTCAAACCACCACGTGCAAGTCAAAACGTAGAAAAGACTCTTAACCCATGTGTCAAGTGAAAAGAAAGGCAAAACCGCGTCACTCAATTCCACATAAACGCATCCATCAAACTCGCTTATTTCTTTTCTCTCGTTACAAAAGACAACAGGAATTTCACCCTAACCTTTAATTAACATTTAACCCCTTCATCTACCAATTATCCTTTTGATTAAATTCATCAAAGAGAATTTAAAACTAAAAAAAAAAAAAAAAAATACAATGTCCAGGCCAATTCATTTTACATGTTATTCAGATCTGGTGAGAGTGGGAGGCTGAACTCCATTTTCCCTTATTTCATCACCTTTTTTATTTTTTTTTATTTCCCCCCTCCCTCTCTTCCACTCCACTGAAAAGCAACCCTTTTAGGCGAAAGGGGGAGAAGGTCCACCCCCTTATTATATTGAAGGTGAGTTCGATGAAACGAGTCCATTACTTTCTTTGTGTCTGCAGCCCGGATGCGGGTATCTATTGTCACTTCGTCTAACGGGAGTTGACAGCCCCTTTTCCCTCTTCCGACGTGCAAAAAGCCCATACAACACTTTTTCCTAAACTGGCCACTGCGCATAAACAAAACGTGACTGTTTTTCTTCTTCTTCTTCTTCAATTTTCTATTGCAGTCAGGACTGTGTCAAATAAGACAATAAATAAAAGGCGGGGAAAAAAATGTCATTTTTGACGAGTTTATTGTCTTAGCTCTGAATTCATGTGTGAAAGGATCAGATCCAGGTGAGCTGCTTTCACTTAATGAGTGCAGTTCATTCCATGACGTCATTGGCACCAGATGTCAGCCCCGTTGACTCGATAAAAGAGGGCAGAGAGGCTTAAAAATCACCTCCCTTCATTTCCCCAACTCTCAATGGGCCATCAACATGACAAAAGGTAGCCCCAGGTGTAGTGGGTCCCTTTCCTCTCTACCTTCCCCACGAGCCAAACCGGTCTGATGGAAGCACGTGCAACACACGCGACTCAGATTTGGGCTTTCCCGCGTCTAACCCTCCCCCCACTCCCTCGCAACAAAAAAGAACACAAGATTAAATCTGTTATCATTTTTCTTTCATCACGAGAGAATTTTTCAACACGAAAATTTAGTTCTAAAAATATATACATATATATATTTTTACCAAAACGAATGAATATTAGGTTCTTGAGTGATACAGAAAAAAATTGGAAGTCTGTAAGAAGATGAACAGCCCCGATCCATTAACCTGTAATCATAGCTTGCGCTTCGCAGAAAACAGGCCGGTGCCCTCTCCACGCACACTTGGGTGTCAGTAACACGTGCTGTGCATGCGCCTCGACATCTTTAAGCAAATCACGTTCTCGGCAACCCGCGTATTGTGCAACGTTGCCGCGTTTCTTGCTCGGATGCCCTGCGAATGCGTACAAGAGAAACTGTGGCTAGATCCCACAAATGACAAACACAACTAGGGGGAGAAGGGAAACGGTAAGTCGACCAAGAATAAACTGAAACTAAAACGGCACAATTTTTTTTTTTACAGTGGGAAAAGTAAAACATCCGGTTAAGTTTAAGTAATATAAATATACACTTTTTAACTATGTCACCAGGGAAATAAGGTTCTGGTTGAAACGTGTGGAATTTAAATTATGTCATTGGAGAATCGCAATATTGTAGCAAAATGTTGCGGCGTGGGAGAAGAAAAAAAATCAATTGATGCACGGCAAACACAAATTGAATTAAAAGAAAGATTTGAATAAATGGCACAATTCCATTTTCATGTCTTTCTGGAAAAGGAAAACAAATATTGACGGTGACAAAACCAACAAATAAAAACGTTCAATTTTTTATTCACAATTTTTTAAATCGTGACACAAGTCACGTTCACAAATACAAGTTGAATAGTCTAAAAATAAATGGACTTGACTGATAAACCAATGTTTTGTATATATATGTATAAATATATATATATAATCTCTGAAATTCATACAAGTTTTAAAATTTAATGTGATTTCCCTCGACTGCTTTTTCCTCTTAAAAAATAAAATAAAGCTCGGTGTTCAAAGTGGAGCTCAAATTGAGGTAAGGTGAAGAAAATCCCATACATTGAAAAACGAACGAGTCTCTTTTCCCCTCTTCTCCGTCTCCCAGCCAACCTTCTCCTCATTCTGGCCTCCACTTTACCCTCTTCCTCCTCCGCAAAATTTGCCCCCTCGAGTTGCTTAAAACAATTTTCACCTCGGCACCAGCGTCGTCGCCCGTCAGCCCAACGGCGGCTGATGGGATCGTAAAGTTCGGCAGGCGCCTCGTAAAACGCACCGATGGCGCACCTGCTGCCAACGAAATTTGCCTCCCAACGACCTCACCATCAGAACAATCCACCTTCACTCGAAAAAACCCTCACCGCCATTTCATCAGCATCCAACACACTACTCACCTTAACCAGACTCAGCCACCACCCAATTCTCTACTAAATAAATTTCCTCGCAAATATTTCTTAATATAAAATAAAAATGAAATCTACCGTTTCAATTTTCCCTTTTCTTGCTTCTCTCGCGCGCTCATTCTCTCCTTCTCTCCCTCACGCACCTCCGTCTCAGTGTCAATGATGTCACAGACCATTGAGAATGTTCCACAGCAACTCCTTATTGACATGACAGGCCATGTAAGTTGTCGTGACAGCGAGAAGCCATAGCGCCGCCATTCATAGCCCGATGGGACTCCTATTGACTTGATCGTCAAAGGGGTGAAGCGAAATGTCCCGTGACTAAATGTTTGGCGTCAAAATCGTTGCCGTTGTATATTTTATACACACAAAACGAACATATCGTTTCCCATTTACAATGTCCACTAATACTTTCTCCTTCTATTCATTTATGAATATTTCTATATTGTAAAGGACTATAAAGGTATAGTGAAAGAGGAAATGGCGAAAGAGGGGGTAGAGTAGAGTCCGCAACGGGAATCCAATCGGCGATGAATGAATTCTCTTCTTACGATCCCATCTGTCGACGAGGTGCTCCGTCCCCCTCTTAAATTGTGATTGGGTACTCGCATTTTATACCTGCATCTCACACCGGGCTAAGTCCTTTTGTCCCTAACCAACCTTGAACGGGAGTGCGCCATCTGTCGTAGGGGCCGTTAAACAATTACAAATGTATTTTTAAAAATGTCCAGTGGCCAATTTTTTGCCTTCTTTTCGTGTAATCCATTAGTGGTGTTTGGAGCAATTTTTTTTAAATAAAATGTAGCAATCCACCACAAATTCAATTGAGGAATCCGAATCCCCTTCAGCACCTGACCATTTACATGGTTTGGAATGGGTATTACGGGAATTGAACCCACTTGAATGCAAGAGTGCAGCGTCTTTAACTCTCACACATCGTCTTGGAGGAGCAAAAAAAGGCCCTAGAAGAGTCGGTTAATGGCACTTTGGTTTCCTCTCACAAGGACAATCACCTACAGCTTGATGAACATCAAATTGAAGAGAAAACAGTTCAAACTAAATGCCCATTTATAGATCAATTTCCACTCCAATCGTACATTCAGCGCAATTCTCTTTGCTGACACGACATCAAAAAATTATTCCCTCATGCTATAAAATTTCTCCCCGAATATATATTCAATCTAAATGAAGGACAAATGAAATAAAAGTGAAGACTTTTAAAATTCAAGTGGACGAACCGACGAACGAACGAACGAACGAACGAACCATTTTCCACAAACGACAACGAGGTGCTCGCACACCTTATTAGCAGTCAAGAAGGCAAAGTGCGTTGATTGACGTGCTTTTCTTCTATTGTGAAGTACAGTAATCACCTTAAATCGGCCTCCATTTCCTCAAGAAAGGGTTGAACAGTCACCGCTATGAAAGAGGAGAGGGGGGCTTTTTACGGCTGCAATTTGCCATTCTGCTCCTGTCTTTCCGCCCAGAGTGGCGCCTGTTGGCAGTGTAATGACAGCCATTTGTATTTATCCCAGTCGTTCGCATATATCACATTAGTAAACAATTTAATTTGCACACGGCGTCAAAGAGAAGAGAGACAAGGAGGGAGGGGTGGCGAAGGAAAGAGGGAGGTGGTAGTGGGAGTAGGGGGACGGTCTGATTGTGAACCTGTGATTTAATGACACTAGCATCCTGGCCACTAATTAAAACTCCGAACGAGAGAGAGAAAGGAAAGAGAAATAGAGCGAGGGAATTCAATTAAAAGAGAAGCCGTATAGTCGCACACACCGAGACCAAATCCCACTCGCCAACCCGCCACCACCCATCTGCATTCATTTCTGCTGTCTGTCTGCAAAACAAGTGAAATAATCACCGCATTTGCACACCATGCAAATAACTCCACCTCACTGCATCATAATTGCAACACTGTCAATTTGGTAAAAAAATCAAACAAAAAAATCCAAAAAAAAAATATTTTTTTTTTTTTAAAAAAAAGTACAAATAATAAATTGATCCATCATTATTATCGTTCTATTCCTATTGCCCTTCAAATCTCATGAGGAAACAAACAAACAAGTATAATCAATCATTTAGAGATAAAAAATTGAAGCATTCTTGAAAATAAGAGACTCATATTTCATCATTGGCCTAAATATCACGGATACCAAGAAATTGGCCCAATTCCTACAACGTAAGCTTTATTTTTTGTGCTCAAGATAAACAAAATAAACAATAAAGACCCACGAGTCTCCCTTAAACAAAATCAACCCAAGTAACTTTTATGTGTCAAAAAAAAAAAGTTAAAAATATCTGCCAAATGTGCTACTTCATATTTCACCAAGAGGGTCTGCAAGGCGTTACCTGGACTGTTGTTTCTTATACCATCACAGATGCCAACGCCAATTTGGCAATGCTTGCCCACCAGGCTAATTCATTGTTTCATCAGTTCTGTAGGGACCTTTATTTATAGAATAAACAGCCCCCAATGCCTATAAAAAAACAGCGCCACTCGGTCGACATTACAAGTGTCGTTTTTCAGGTGAAGAAAGAATGTGAAGAAAAGTTTATTTTTACACCATCTTATCTATGACTCACCTTGGCAATACCTTTGAAGTTCTGTTCCAAACTTAACCCAACCGATGTACAAAAGAATTTTTTTCCCCTTTCTTGCCTCCTTTCTTTTTTATCTCAACTCAAAATAATTTTTTTTATAGCTTCATTGCAACATCCTTTTCACGTGTCTTGTAGACGAGTTTTATTCAACTTCCCTTTATTTTTATCTAAAGATATGTAAGAAAAACTGTTTGCATTTACATGGAGTCATGCAAGGTACTTGTCAGCCACTTATCACCAGATGTTGTCAACACCGACTCGTGGAGATGTCCACCCAAAAGGTCGACGCCGAGGAGGTGTAGGTGGAGAAAGTAGAGAAAGCGGAGGGTGGCGTCGCTTATCTGGCGCCAGTGCAGGGCATCGACATTGGCGCAGGTTTCCTGTACTACCTTCTGCTCGGCCTGTGGCAAAACGGAAACCCCTGACAAGCCGAGACTTCCCTTAGTTTGGGAATGTGAACCCTCCCTCACCACCGTTTCTCTCTTCTTCTTTGCGCACCACATGCCATCGCTCCTCGCCATGATAAGAGAGGGCGTCGGATCCATCACAACGAAACCTCTCCCACAATTAAGAGCAACAAGGATCACTGAGATTCTGCACGTGCCACCATCCCACTGCATTCTTTGCCTCAAAGGCACCAACTCTTTACACACCAGGGTGCTTCAACCTGATTATATTTTAAGTGGGCTCATTAAACACAACCGTATATATAACGAACGCTAAAAATTACAATTTGCGCCTTATCAGAATCAAAATTAATATAATTTGCTTTATAATCTCGAATTTACATTTCAAATGTACAGTATACGTATGCATCTATACACGCATTCCCCACCGCGGTCTATTTTTATTCTAACACGATTGTTTCGGCTATTTAAAGCCACTTCAGGTGCATTTTCTGAAAACTCTTTACGACTCTTTCAAATGTTTTTCGTTTCAGCTTCAACACTTTTTATTCGTTACAACTCTCATTTAAAAGCAAATAATGTGAATTCGTTAAATGAAACTATTATTTAAATTGTGAAAAATTAACGCGCGCCACATGTGTCTTGAGACCATGTTTAATGAAGTATAAATCTCAATGGTGGAAACGCAGACTGAAGTTTTGGCTAACCAGTCGTCAAACATGTTGTTGGCATGCGCTTTAACATCCCTTTTAATGTACAAACGAGAGATGAATGAAAAGTGTCAGCAACAGCTCTCAGCCAACCATTAAAACATTCATCGCCAACAAGTACTCGTAGCCGAACCTACTCCCGCCCCCAACGGACAGGTGAGTAGAGGGGAAAACAATAGGAGGAGTCATCAACATGGACATCCAATCAGTACATGCTTTGAGGGTGGTGAAGCAAATCATGTCGACCATAGACAGCACTTTTACCTGACAGGTAAGTGATAAAAAAGGTGGAATCAAAATCGCACCTCTTGTTGATTGGTCAGACTGATGAGTATTTTAAATACTTCTGAGGTCTGGACAAGGGCCAACTTTCCAACCTACCACCCCTCGGTTCGTGTAATTAGACGTCCTGTTTACATGTCTGCGTAAACAAGGAATCCTCGAGGTCAAATACGATGATTCGTGCTTCGTTAATGACAGTGCCACCTGATCTAGCGTCGCAGATGGCCTCCAATAAAAACCTACGACACATTTCAGGCGACTAAAAGAGCATTAAAAAAATAAAGAAACACTTATTCTTTGGAGTCATAATTTTTTTTTTCTTCCTCAGTTCATGTCTTTTTTTTTTATTTACACTTTTTCTCCCCTCGCTAGGTTTTTCGAACAGAGACTGCCATTATAACAGGAAGTGTGGTCAAGTTGCTTTGAGTTTTAACTTATCTTGCCTTATTATATAAAACAAGTCGGTCTTTGATAAGGAAACCTGCATACCTTTTAACTTTTTTTTTTTGCTCCCTCGTTACAACACAAAGTTGATAAAGCACCAAAAATACCGTATACTCAACTTTATAATTTAAAAAAAAAAGTAATTCGGTGTTGCCATTTTTTTAGCATTAAAATTTTAAAATTTAATTTTCATTAAAAAAATTTTAA
This sequence comes from Strigamia transsilvanica, assembly GCA_034701245.1. Taxonomy (NCBI): domain Eukaryota; kingdom Metazoa; phylum Arthropoda; class Chilopoda; order Geophilomorpha; family Linotaeniidae; genus Strigamia; species Strigamia transsilvanica. The sequence goes on along the minus strand of JAQIXU010000001.1, from coordinate 176,096 downwards.
TAAAAAAAAAAATAATTATTTTTAAAAAATTACCAAACAAAATAGCACCATCAAAATCATTACCATTGCGTGGTAATATAAAGAACAAATCCAACCTTTAATCGCGGCATCTCAAACATCCAGCGTTTAAAATTAAAATTTTCTTACCTGCAAAGAAAGAAAAAAAAAAATTAAAGGAGAAAAAAAACGCAAAACGAAACAAATTAATTCACATTTATATTTTTTTTAAAAATTTCAAAGCAGCAAATTCAACTCGTATTATCATGTAAATGAAATCCTACTCAAGACTAATATTCAACTCGTAAATAAAAACTAATGTTAGGTTTGTGTGCCAGATGTGTATTATGTAAAACGTGGCAATCCCAGCCTATAAGCGAAATGTGTTGCTGCTCAGCTCACATGTTAGCAACCATTTTCATGGGATTTTAACTTACACACGGAGCTGTTCCCTCCTCTTTCTCTCTCTCCGGGGCTTTTGAGATAGTTATTATGCAATGAAGGTAATTGCTCCTGGCGCGTGCATGACACAAAGAAAGCTCAGGGGGTACGAGAAAGAGGTTTCCATTTGGTTAAATGTGTTATTATATAGTGCGTGGCAGCATTCATTTGCTGCACTTTTCACCAACACTTAACCTGTACACTGAATTTTGTTGCCGGCAAATTATCTGCTACTTAAAACGGAATTTACTGCGCAACACACACATGGCACAAGTGCTTATACAACCTCTTTTTCACTTCAACCATTTTTAACATTTTTTAATTCCCTCACTTTCTTTCTTTACTTGAAAAACAGTCATTTAACGCACGCGCACTCTCTGCGCTGCTTGAAAAGATTTCTTGAAAAAATTCAAAATATTGCTAAATCATTACGCATTTTTTTCGCCATAGAAAAACATGTCAACACACAATATAAAAATGATTAAAAATCACAAATAAAAGCACCTGGCTAAACAGCTGCTGAGCAATGGGCTCGTTTCTTGTTCCTGTACAATGGTCTTATGGGAAAACCCCAAGAGAGGGTGGACGCACCATTCAGCTATAGCCAAACTTGCACACCAGGATATGTAGCAGTGAAAAATTTTCTTATATTATCATCTCCCCATATCCTTATAATGAACACAACACCTGGCATAAGTTAGCAATTACTGAACAATTTATTTCCTCCACTAAAAATGGTTCCACTCAGCAAAGAGTGCCACAATTTATCCCAAACTTGCTTTGTATTTCGCTATACTAAAGAATTGCCCATTTTAAAGTTATGGATGTTTGAATCAAGACTTTCCCCTCCGTGTCTGCATATTTTCGCAAGGAATTGATGCATTTTTGTTGAAATTATGCGATAAACGCCAAGAAAAATTCTAAATATCTAGTTCTAGCACTTTTGCCTTTTAGTATTTACAGCTAACCATGAAAAATTAAAAATAAAAATTGCATAGAAATAGCATTTCATTATGATATTGGTTTATGGTCCATGTCCACACGCGCATCGCATTATGCGCGGTCCCCCCATCCGCCCCCCTTAACTCTCTTTTTCTTTGCCTTATCCTTCGGTGATGTCGATTCACACAAGGGATAGAAACCATTATCTGCCATCGGTGAACGTTTCAAATGGAAATGAGCCAGTTGTCCATCGCTAGATAGGTTCAAACCATCAAGGTATAGAGAGTGAGAGTAAAGGAGGAAGAGGAGGGAGGCAGATGAAGGGAGTCGTCCCCTTTTTACCTTTTCTCCCTTCACCTGGGACACACAAAGCGTCCCGATCTCCCTACACGCCCATTGTGTGTGCTCACTGCCGTGTATCCCCTCGACGCATGGCGCGTGGCTCGGAGCATTCACCGGACGAGGTGAGAGCCTCGACCCCTACGCTGGCCGCCCAATGCAAACCAACTTCACTCAAGCTGTCACGCGTTCACAAAAGAAAACCCACCGAAGTCCCACGAGGAGCAACCGAATTCCACCTACAGGGAGGGGGATACATCAACTGACCAACCTTTTGTTCATCTTTTAATAAAACAAATCTTGCATCATTTCTTTTTAATTTAAAAAAAAAAATTATTTTCCAATTTCTCTGAAAAGTCTCAACTTTCAATTGTGTAAATAGATTCAGCACACTTCAACTTTCCTTTGTCAATTTAACCTTGCTCGATTGTGTTGTGACATTCGTCAACCTAAAATCAAAAAAAAAAAAAAAAATCGAAATCGAAGTTCATTTTTTTTTATTTAAAAAAAAAAAATGAAAGGATATTGTCTGGAATCTGGATAGTAGTGTGTGTGTGTGTGTATGGAGCGGCTCTTTGGAACCGAGCGAGTCGAGTGGGCACGTGTGGCACTCAAGAGGATTCGAGTTCCGAGACGACCGACCACTGAGTAAACGCAACTCAAAACCCAGGCTGTTTGGGGGTCACTCATCCGCCAATCTTCACCTGTTCATTCACAACGGGGACCCGGGTAAAAGTGGTCAGAAATTCAATCGCCAAACATAAAATAGATGACGCACAAATACACAAACATAGCTGGAGATGTGGCGTGTTTCATCAAAAGGTAAAAACTCCAGTCGTTTCAATTACAAGAAGATTCAGTTACGAACAAATTAATTTGTTTTGTGGAAGAAAATAAATAATAATAAAATTTTTAATTTTAGAATAATAATAAAAAATTCATTTGTTTTCCTTTATATTTAAGAGAAAACATTATATCCTTGTTTTAACGAGACGGCGCAAACAAAAACAAACTGATTAATTAGCTACTTGCATTAAGCAGTTCCACCACCCATTTACCGTTATAAATTGCCACAACCGATCGCCGTTTTCATTTAAACGCATCAAAATATCTCGACTTAATCTCCTCTTTTATCAATCATCAAGAAAATAACAAAGTAAGTGAAGAAGAAAAAAATCCTATCACTGAAATATTCAAATTTTCATTTCGATACCTTTTTCAGAGAAGTGTCCCCCTCGTTGTAATAAATCTTTTGAAATTGTAAAGCAAAGAATTTCTATTAAAACAAAACCTTAGTTCGGGGAATGTTAATTTATACGGGAATTTTTTCTTCATCTTATTTTCCAGATCCTGATACTAAAGAAAGCACTGAGAAAGATTTAATTTCCCGCATGGAGAAATTTATTAAGCCTATCATGGTGCCAAGAAAGGCAAGCTCGGCCGGGTAATTTGCAAAAGGAACTGAGAAATAGGAAGTTGCCACCTGAGATGTGAGGGTGGTGGTGCAGATACTTCATCCATCCAGGTGATGGTGGTTTGTTTGTTGTGCTCCAACACAAATGGGATGAAAAAAGAGTGAAGGGACAAAAGAGGGCGCCACAGCTGTTTACTCAACTCGCTCCGTCAAAGAACATTCGCCATAGACTAACCAACTGTGGACTTCAATCACGGTTTCGGAACACCTTTGGGAATGACACACTCCAAAGCTGAATTGGCAAGAATGTTATCAGAAGATAAACCGTATACGCCGCATTCCGAATCAAAACTATTTTCCACCCCCCAAAAAAGATGAAGAAATTAATTAAAATTAAAATTATTTGTTTTCGTGCGTTGAATGCAGTAAGGCATAAAAACTAGACAGTAAATATTAGGTTTAAATACTTCTATAGTCCAATTTAACAATACTTTCAATTAATTTTTTAAATTAAATTATTTTTTTACCAGTGTGACATCACAAAATGCCAAAATGGCGCCAATTCTAACAAAAAGATGGATTAATGTTCTACAATATTATTGTGTGGTTATATTTTTGAGTTAATCTTTATAATGAGTTGAGTCACACAGAACCCATAGCATAGGTCAAGCAAAGGTTAAGTTTAATTCAAAAATCCAAATTTGTAATGACCATCTACTTACTCTTAACAATCATTAAATGTGGGCGCCCTCATCATATATTTAAATAGGAAACAGCTGGGAAAAGGACCCAAGGATCAAAAGTGCATGGCGGGAACCACAAATTGAACCCCTCATGCCTTGCTCCAGACCGCCAGGTAACGGTATACACAAAAGGAAGAAAAGGAGGAAAAGAAAAGGAAAATGAATGAATGAATGAATGCATGAATGAATGAATGAATGAATGCCCGCAGCACGCGTTGCACAAAAGGTAGAAATAGGGCCCGTTATTGAATAGGAAGATCGGTTCTCTCATCTCCCAACATCGAACGTCTTCTTGCAAGATGGGATATTGGATCAACATCTTAATCTCACCCCATCAGTTTAGACACCTGGGAGCATCGTCTGCGAGACGCCCGCAAAATGGAAGTTTCATCAGATTCGAATATCTCTTCAAACAAAATGACACCGATCTTATCTTGGTTTTAAAAGACATTTCTTCTTTTCTTTTTCTTTTTTTTTTCAAAGTAAAGGATAAGAAAAAGCTCTTAATATTTTAGGAAAAGTTAAGTGACGACACGTTTAAAATTTCAAACGCTTCACGTTCTGTCGATGTGAAGAGTTTACGAATTGGTGACAACTATCAAATTGTCATCATGTCGTCCAATTGTCCTCTCTTTTGCTGTTCAATATTCGCTCGCACAAACCAACGACAAGAGAGGGAGAGCCAACCAGATTCGATTAGAATCGGCTCGTGTCAATCCAAAACGACACATTGAATTAAAGTGAAATGAATCAAACCGGAGTAAAAGCGTTTCGCTTCATGATCAATTTAAATATACATATCTTTCGTTTCTACACCCATTTTCCACTCTCTCTCTTTCTCTCTATTTGAATTTATTAAACGTTGCCTTTGAATCACTTTTCATCAATTCCTTTCATTCATCCACTCAACCGGATGCTCTTAAAAACCAAAGTTTATGGTCTTGTCCTCAATTCATATCTGGTAATTTTTAAAAAAAAATTTAAAAGGTCGTAGACCCAAAATATAACTTTTTATTATCATTAAAATGGTCATTGGATATTAATGACGTCATATCATTTACACTTATACAAAAATTCCACTTTGCTTAAAATAATTTTTTTTTTTTTTAAATTTAACAACGAGAAATAATTAAATGTAGAGAAGGATTACGTCATAATGACTTCCTGACATTTTTAATCCAATAAAAAATCAATTTAGAAACAAAAAAATACGATAAAATTAACGACAAAATAAAAATTACACAAATCGAAAAGTTAAATTTAAGCGCAAGTGTTTAACTGCAAAGAGCGTTGTAGGAAATTAAACATTAGTGACAATAAAATACGAGCGTTTGAAAGGGTTAATGCTTGAATTTCTCCAAAGCGATGCAAATGGAATTAAAAAGAAGAAAAAAAAAGGGATGGAGACACGAAAAGAATAGAAAATACGAAGAGAAAAGAGTAATGAAAATAATGAGAACAAATTCGGTTGTCAAAAGTTGTTTTGTCCAACATTTCTTGGGCGATGCTCCGCTCTTTAGGAAGGATAATGAGTCGAGCACTTAGGTTATGATCCAATTAAAAGAAAGACACTGATGAGGGCGAGCATTTCACACATGCGCCGATTTTAAGTGACAGCAGCAGAGCTTTGCCATCGTCGCAAAATCCAAATACCATTACAAGTGAGGCGGGGATGGAGAAAAGAAGAAGAGGAAGGGAGGCGACGAATATATTTCACGAGCACATGGAATTTAAGGTGAGCTTAATTGTCGGAACGAGAGACGAGCGAGCCAAGGCGGATTCACTCATGCAATTAATACTTTTAATTGAAAGGTAGTTTTAAGCTGATGAGAAACTAAGTTCACTGCACTTAAATTAGTCGCCCCCTACAAAAGACTGATGTCTGTACTTAACTGCGACAAGAAACGCACGCTCAAAACTTCTTACTGCGCGCGCAAACGTACACTCCACAAACTTTGCTTAATCTCATCTAAACTTATTATTATAAGTCCTTTGATTTTATTTTTTTTTTATTTTATATTTTGTGTTTGTGCTGAATAAAGTTTATAGTAAATCTATTAGGTCCATTTTTCCAAGTTCCTTAGTTAAGTAAGTACAGAAAGAGGAGGGAAAAGAAAAGAGGGCTAATACCCCGTTCAGGCGAAGTGATGGCCAGATAGCTCAGACTAATCCTGGTTCTCTGTGACAGCAAACAACCCTCAAGTGGCGGCTTTGTTCTCGCCTGAAAGGACCTCCACTGAAGAATGGAGCGCGGGGGACTGGCCACTGCTCACTACCACCTTTCACACACACATAAAATGCCCAAGAGTACACCTTTTAACGAAGAAAAAACAAACTGAAAACATTTACGGGCACCTACACAGCTAATCGAATACCGAACACGAAAAGAAAAAAAAAATACAACACCAGAAACAACAAGCATCCAAACATCAACAGTCCAAACAATACGATGACAATTTCTAATTAAAAACACATTTACATCAACAAAAAATTTATTTGTCTTTTCTTGAGAGCAAAAAGCCCATTCTTCTAGCTTTCTGTTCACTAATAAACCCAGAATCTAACTAAACAAAGCGATCTTTATGCTTTTTGTGGACTGTGTCTGCATTGATAGTTTAGAAACACACATTAGCTACACAGCCAGCAGTTTTAACCTTAAAATAGTTTTGCATCAGGTAACTTTTACAAGGTTTTCCTTTCATTTTCAAAGAGGTGAACTCGGTTTTAATCCCAATGTGCTACAATGTAATGGTTATTCCAGCCTACACTTCGAATTAACCATTGGAAATTCAGGCTTCACAAGAACCCCTCTTTGGTTGCCAGAAGGTAGGGGGATAGTGGATTAATACAATGGTGTCGCGTGCATGGCGTCCACCCAGGTATGAAGTGAAAAGACGCACACGTGACCCTCATCCCCCTCCTATCTTTCACTTTGGATACCCTTAGGAAAAGCAGTCGGTCCCACAGCATAAAATCCGACTACCCCTAAGCATTGCCGTTCTGGGAAAATTGTTACTCATCAATGGTGTGCCCATCTAATCCACATAAAAATCAGATAAATATAGTGATTACGTGGTACATAAAAAAAAACCCAAATTTTCCCCCACCCCTTTAAAACCTCCAGATTTGTCAAAGCATTCAGATATGGGTCACCAGATGTAACAGAAGGATGTCCTAGTCCTAGAGCAGTGAATGGGAAAAGGGGTGGAAAGCAATATTACCTTAATCCTTAAAAAAAAAACCGTTTTGAATATTTATACAAGAAAAAAAAGACAATCGAGAGAAATTATTGTTCAACTGGGTCATTTTGCGTGAGGTCCTCGTTATATTCCAGATTGATTGCGAGATGGAAAAGAGGGAGAAAGAAAAAAGTCTTTCCTTTTCACAACTGGCTTTCGACGTATAAAAGAATCCAGCAATTTACGAGCCTCTGATAGTCTCTTGTTATTAAGGTCCTCATTCAAAATCTTGTGAAATATTACCCCTAGCCGCACTACGCGTGCGTTTGTCTAGGGGGGTAAAAGGGAAGAAAGGGGTTAGGCATTAAATGGCCATCTCTATCCAAGGCACGCAAGCTTGGTGCAACAACAAATAAAAAATAAATAAAAATAAAATTGATGGGGAAGAGGTTTTCAATTGCAACACACGTGGAATAATAGGAACGATGTCCACTAACATCAAGGGTCAGCATGAAGCTTGACCACTTGCAGTCTTATGTATTTAACCTCTTAATTCGACCATAATCTGGCCTTGCACCTATAGTCAAAAGACTCGTTATTTCACATTGCTGATATTTGACTTGTCAAGTGCAGCTGCAACCAAACACAGCCAATTAGCAGAGTTGGCCGTATACAATTGATTTGCGCACGCGCAAAACATATAAAATCGAAGGAAAAACAAAGGAAAAAGAACGAAAACAAAGTGAGTTGTTAATTCTCGACAAACTCTCTCATTGATCCACTCGGTTCATAAACAAAACAAATTAAAAGCCGTTTTCACCGTGATATACATATACAGAGCGACAAAACAGCCGGTGCATTAAATAATCCTTAACCTGTAATTAAACACTTTTGCCGTTTTGCAACGAAAAACGCACCAACAAAATTACATTTGAATGGAGTCAGTCGAGTGCACATTGTTTTAAATGAGATGTTTATGCATCCGCGTTGAAATTAAATAGAGAAAAAAATTTCATTCGCTAAGCAATGAGACAGAGGAAAAAATTTATGTTGGTCACATATTAATTTCTCAGCAACTTGCCGTTGGCAGTCGCGTTCCACTGCGCGTCTCCAACGTACAATTAGCCCATTGCTATTTTCGCCCAAAACTGTCGGCTTATTTCCTAATTGGACTGGAATTACTTGTCCCAGCCAGGGCTTAATCCAAATTTCACGCTCAATTTAATTGTTTATGAGAAGATTTAGACCGACACTAAATTGTTCAAATTCACTTTCAACAACAACAACAAGGTCACAACACACGCAGATACACACACCCCTTCCATCCCACCCCATCTTCACCATATCCAAACCCCGCGAAATGCCACACCCTTCTTGGTCAATATTTCCGAGTCAACTGCGCTCTCAACCCTTTACATTCGCACGGTCTAATCAAATTAGCAAATAATTTCTCATCTCATAAAAGAACATAATTTTCTTTTATATGACGCCATTTTAACAAATCGTTATCCCCGAACCCCACATACCCAACTCGCATTATAAAGATTTTCACTACCATTAAGAGCGAGCGTCAAATCTACAAAAACCTGAATAATAATAATAATAGAAAATGTTAAAAAAGAAAAAAAAAGGACAAAAAGGACCAAAAAAAGTCTTAAAGGTGCAACACGAGGTGTTGAGCATTGAGTTGGTTCTATTGAGCGTGTGGCTCCCATCTGCTAACAAATGGGTTCATTAGACGGTAGAGAAGAGGGGACACGAGAAGGTGCGGGTGAAGGTATAGGGAAAGAAGGTGAGGGACGCCAAATGGATTGGGGGTTCCATCTTTTCGAGCACAGCCTTGATTACCACCAATCACAGGCAACAAAAGGGTCCAACAGAAAGAGAAAAGTGAGAGCAATGACCGTCGTGTTGACCAAGTACAATGGCCACCCACTCTTCAATTAGTGGACATTCAGGGGTTGTAATGCGACTTTGACTTGAAATTTGCACTCTCAATGTGACTCTTGTCATTCTGTGTTGTCAATATGCATAAAAAATAAAAAATAAATAGATAAATAGAAATAATATATAAATTAAATTAAATTTTAAAAAAAAATCAAATTACTTAATTTAATCCAAATTCCATTTATAAAAAATAAAAAAAAAAAGAAAAGAAGAAAAATGTTATCATCCAATTCCAAACTCAATATTAGGCCAAAAATCCAATAACAAAAAAATGGTCTATTTTCTTTCTTATGTGTCAGCATTCGATAAGACCAAAGCAAAAAGGAGGGTTGGTCCTTTTAATGAGCGTTTTCTCTATCGATAAGTGCAATTCTCACTCTTATTGAGAAATGATGACAAATGAACTTTCTCTTTCTGCCTTTCCACTTTTTGACTACCCGTGTAATGCCAGGAATTGCTCAAGGTATACAATCAACTTTTCGCCTCAAATAATGCTATCACCTGTCACCATCTCACTCATTTTTTTCCCTTTTTTTCCTTTTTCCCTTCCTCAACAGAACGGTTTTCAATCCAGTTCTATACACATACACGCGCGCCCCCCACACACGAGAAACAGATGGGGAAACATTTATTACATTGGGCTAGAAAACTGTCATATCAGCTCTTTCGGGGTCGTGAACCCGCAACGTTTTCTATTATACGACTTTTCGTGCCTTAAAATGGCGATTTCTGACCCAGATGAGTCGCGTTTGGATTAAGTCTCTCCTCGTCTTGTACCTGTGTGTGCAGTTGAGTCGATGCAGCTGCTAAGAGTCACACGCTCATTAGCCCTGCACTCTATCTCTGTCACATCAGCAGTCCCTTACACCCCTGCCAACTACAAATTGTGAAACCAAATCACAACCCCTTTTCCACACACGTAAATCCTTACGTTTTAACATTTAAAAAAATAAGAAATTTTAGTTGGGCATAAATATTTCATATTTTTTTATATTTGCCCCTAAAGAAGCATTAAAAATTAATAAAGCGGCAAAAGTTTGAATTTTTTCGCGTAATGATTTCCCATGTTAATTTAGAGTTTTAAAGCTTAAAATTTGTTTTAAAATTTTTTCTTTTTATTTTATGCTTTTAAAGCATTTTAATTTGCCTTAAATGTTAATGAAATTAGAATATTTTCATTCAGATGGAGCCAGTGGCAGAACAAAGGGTCAACAAGGTGTCCTTTTTCTAAGAGGAAGCCAAAGACCATTAATGTGGGCATGAAATGCTAACAGGTCGCCCTCATAAAGCAATTCCGGTGTATTTATCTCTACTTTCCACATGCTGCACCTCAAAACAAGGTGCTAACTGCTGTCACCTTTAAAACCACTTCCTCTTTTGTACTCAACTGAACACGACAAACAACAAAAACAAAGAGATTTTACCACGGAAGAAAGAGAAAATAAAACCAGAAAGGTTTTACAGTTGAGAGGGGGCAAAAACGTACAAATCGCTATTTTTAAATTTAAAGCTATTTTTTACTTCTTCTGTACATTCAGGTGTAAATCAAAATAACTCAAGCGTTTCAATGCTCTTTCCTTAAAATAAAACTCTTAAATGCGCGTAAAAAAATGTTGGAAAAAAAAATGGCGCCAGGATGAAGCCAGTCACGAAAACTGGTGCCAGATTTTCTCAGCAACACCTGAAACACATCTATTTAAGATTTGCTTATACAGGTGAGTGACTATAATTAAAACAAAGCGCCACCTACAAGACAAAATGTGGGCAGGAGGCCAAATTTTGGCGTTGATTGAGTCCCACAGCTAGCCGTGAACTATTACTAAAGGTTCAAGAGGTTATCAATATTCTCTTGCCACGTTTTCTCGAGTGTATACAGGGACGAGTGAGTTGCTTATCTCAATAAACTTCACTTCACTTTGAATATTTGCAGAGCTGCACTCTTCTGCTCTCAACGGGTTTTTGTACTTAACGGCTGAAGAAAGGATGTTGTAAATGGCTTCATGGATAATTTTTGTAATTTATTTTTGTTTTTAGATAAATTAATAATTATCAATTGAAATTATCTGCAATAAACAGCATGTCCCTAACCTCTGAAAACCTACTTTTGATGTACAAAAAAGAAATTTAATACTCTTGATAAGGTCGAGATGGAATTTTCAAACACCCATTTCACAATTTTATTTCATTTTTTTTGGTTAAAAAAAAAATAAAGATAAATTATATGGTGACCCGAAATGGTGTGTCGACTTTTGAACTGGATGCATAACAGGTGGGGTGCGCATTGAAAAAGTGTTTTCAACTTTGAACTGAAAACTGCTTTCGTTTCTGATATCTCAAGAAATTAGAAACGAATTTTGATAACAATTTCCTCCACAACCATTTCCAAACAACAAAAAAAAAATAATTTTTTAATTAAAAAAAAAGAAAATAAAAAAAATTCAAGAAAATTTAAATTTTATATATTCAAAAAATTGCATTTTATTTATTATTTTCGTATTAAATAGCATCAGAAAAACGAATTACTCAACGTGTTTATTTATTCAAAGCATGGCGTCACATCAAGTGGTTTCTGTTATGAGAGAATGAATTCCTCATAACATAACATAAACAAATGGAATGTCATCGCCTCCCATTTGACCAAAAATGGATGCATAATGAATAAAATAAACAAGTCAAATTATCAGATTTTAAATGTAAGTAATTAGTAATGAATGAGATTTAATATTCGATGTAAAGGAGGCAATAAAATAAAAAGTTCGCATCTGGCACGTGTAAAATATAAACCATGGGTTCCCTTTTCATCCAATTAGAGACGAGACCAACGTCCTTTTTCTGTACCTTCAACTGCCAAATATCATGGCGCCACCTACCAATTAAACGCCAGGTTGGAACGAAAATAAAACCTCAGTTGGCAAACATTTTTCAAATAAACAAAACACAGCACTTAAAAAAATCAGCTCGGTAAATCAGTTCTCTAAAATCTCTTTCACCACACGAGGAAATTTATCATCGTTCCTTATTTACCTTTGAAAAAATATCGATTTTTTTTAAGAAAATGTCTAATTATTTAAATAAATTTTATTTACATAAATAAAAATAATTGCATCACTTCAATGCTTTAAAATGGAGAATTTAATTGAGTTGATGAAATGAGCATTCTTAAAATACCTCTGCCAATTTGCAAGACCAAATTGGCTTTATTTCCTTCTTCCTTCATTAGAAAGTGGATGTGGCAACTTGTGGTCAATGTTAATACTTTCTTTTCGTTTCGTTACCTTTTTACTCGCCTATTTCCGCGTGTTGAAGGTGAGCTGGACCTGATTAGCTATCACCAACTAGCAGGATATCCTGTCACTATACCTGCAACTCATTTAACGAAGTGACGAGACAGGAAAAGTGAAAGAATCAAACCTAGAAAAGGTCTGCTTGAATTAAATAAAACTCTTTTACTTTTTAACACAACGAAAGTGCATTAAATAACAAAATCAAACGGATACGGTATATATTTTTTCAAATTAAACTTTTTTTTTCTTTATCAAAATAAAATATCAATTAAAAAGATTTTTTTTTTAAATTCAAATTTCCGCGGTTGAATAACCGACAAAAAAAAAAAAGACATTTTTTTCCCTTTATCCTTTTTCTTCTTTCCCATTCCCATTTTATATATATAAAAAGTCTCTTTCACTTTCCTTTCGAAGCTGCAAATGCGATTGCACATTTGCAGCTCACAGGCACCAGTTGAAGGAACCGATGTCTATTCAACTTCATTCACACCTGGATTCCGATTTCACTGCGAGTGCCGAAGCTTCGACTCGTCCGCGTCTTCATGTTATTATCTCACCCACCTCCGTATATACCCGTTCCATTCCAACCCCCTACTCACAGAAACCGATTCACCTTCAATGCACTTTTCAATCTCACACTTGCACTAATAACATTCACACCTGAAATAGTCACCAAATAATTTAAAAATCTCCCTCACAAGAACAAACAATTTCGCATGTCTTCGCTCAAAATTTATCACCTCAAAAAAAATAATAAACATCCTAAAAAAAGAGAGAGAGAAAAAAAGAGAGAAAAAAACACATTGCCAGAGCTTGCTAATTGAATTACTCACATATGAGTGAGTAAGAGGTCCCCAGTCACTTTTTCTCTTAATCATAATAAATGTGGTCTTTTTCCAGACCCCCTCATGTCCATCTTTTTTCCCGCCCTCTTGTGTCTGTAGCTGTTTTCTTTCAACTCGAAACGTCATTTATTAATAATAAAAAAAACAAAACATAATTCTTTTGTTATCTGTCCCCTTCTTGCAAATAAATTCATTTTTCCATGTAACATGCCTTTGCCAAGCATTTTCCACGAAGTAATTACCTGATCAGTTGCACACAATGGACGTGGGCCTAATTTATGGCGTTTATTTTGCAGTGTGCTCCACTCGTCTCTGCTGTAATTGCTCCAACGACAAAGTTAATTGTCGCCAACTGATCCTATCACCAGAGAGCCATATTTAACGTGGAAGAAAAGTGCACAATTGCCATGGAAATTGAAAGCTTCCTTCCCAACCTTAAAGCCAAATCGACTTGGTGCAATTAAAACAATTACTCCTCCCTCTCAACACCCCACCTCCGTTCTCTTTTCCTAAACAATCCCCTTTGACCTCCTCTTCAACTCACGGTTGGTATTTCTAAATTAATTGATCGACCAAAGCATACCTTGGCAATAATAACGTAATCTTTTAATGAAATTTACACCTCCGTGTTAGTAATTAATTTCACAATTATGATCCAGCTGCACAAAAGTACAATTAATGAATTTAGTGGTTTTCCATTCCAATTAAAATTTCAAACGCCCATCAAATACCACCTTAGTCTTTCATGTCATATTGATTTTTTTTCCTAAAATTTATTTACAAATATCAAATTTCAAATCTTTATAAAATAAAATTATAAAAAATAAAAATAAAAATCTTTTTCCAGTCTCCACATCATCTTTTCGATCCAAAAATCAAATACCGGTATTTTTAAAATTAATTATTATTATTTTTTTGGTTAAAAAAATAAAAAATAAATAAATAAAAAATCTTTTTATATACTCATCATCATATGCTCACTATATAGAGAAAGGAGATTGATTAACTTTTGAGCGAAAAATTATTCCTAGCCAAAGCTTAAGTAAATAGACTCAAGTCGATAATGATACAGTTGGCAAGTGAAGCAGGTCTCTTATATAAGAAGTCACGAATTAATGAAGCGAACCACCAACTTCAACTACAAGTCAACGTGGCTAAGATAAATGAATGCCACTTCACCCTTTCGAAAAACCCCGCCCCGACAACGGGAAACTGGGGAGAGAAGGAGAGAGAAAGAGCTCAGCCTGTAGAAGCCCCCTCTATTTTCCCTTCCTTATATAATGATGCATCAACCTTAAACTAAAAGAAGGTAATTAATGGCTCTTCTCATTAATTACAATTACGGAAGCTAATTCACCACTTCAAAATTACAAGTCAAAAGTATTTAATGAAGAGGTAGACCCTCTCATTTGCCACCCCCACCCCAACCCCAACCCCAACCTACGACCAACATCCCCCTCAATCGAAACCAGGACCTGCCTTCGAAATTGTCAAAACTAACGCCAGGTGTAGTGGCTAAATGTGTTCCAACTTACCCTAGAAATGCTAGCGATCTATTTGCGCAGCTCAATGGGCCATAATGGTGAATGCAGGTCTAATTAGCTGTGCTCAACCTGTCCATTTACATCAACTTGTGTATATATGCACCGCAATCCATTTCACTTCAAAATTCGACGTTACAATTCACAACGCCATTTCCCATTGCCACAACAACAGTTGCAGATAAACCCAAGTCAACGACCAAACTAAACTTCCCGTCTATAAAACTAAAAATTAAAAAAATTAATAAAATCAATTAACACAAAACAATCACAACGAAAGAAATATTTTAGTAAATAAATACGATAAGCAACTAATAATGCGATTTTTCTATCGACATTATGGTTTGATGAACTACCACAATGGTCGTTATAATTGATCTCATGACTATCCAACCAACGCCACCTAGGATAAATCATTATACACAGGGAAATATGATGCACAAACGAAATGATTATCTAATCCGCACCCCTCTATGTGCGCAATCCTGCAATATTTATCTGCAAGTTCCAGTCTCGTGTTCATTCCATTTACTCATCCCCCCACCCACATGAGTTCCAGTAGAAAAAGATGCTGGAAATGAAATCCCTCTCTGTGCTTAGTACATTCCCTTCCTTTTTTCTCCCCTCTCCCACCACCTCTTCGTCCCCTTCTCTCTCTCTCTCTCTCTTTCGCTCGCTCTCTCCCCTGGCCCCTTCATCTCCCTCCCTCGGTTCGACCAGGTGCAGATGCAGGATGCTGCACTCCTGTCTCGCCGCATCTTCCCTCCGGTCGCTGCAATGGATTCTACCCTTTCGACTGTCCATTTCGTCGACTGATTAAAATCCTCCCATGTGGAAAAGAGACTCCCAACCAAGACACGCGTGATAGACAGCTGTGACGTCGCCCTGGCCACAGTCACAAAATAAAGCTTTCAACCAACACCAACAAAACGCTGTCAACAAAAGCCCAATCTTGGCGAATATTGACACGAATTTCTCACGTGATCCACGGGATATTCCATTTTATTTCATCATTTACGTCGTGATTCATTAAGGCAATTCCAATTCGTAATTCACTTGATGGTGTATTTAATTCGATCAAATTCAATTCTTATTGATTTACATTAAAAAGCGGAAATTAAAATTGCGCAAAAATAATTAAATAAATAAAAATATTTTTTTAACAACTTTTTCTTTCTCCCTGTCTTTCAAAAATAGACAAATCCATTTCCTCCCCCCACCATAGGTATGCATCATCCACGCACACAGGAGGGGATCCAAATAATTCCTGCACATGGTCCGCCTGATGACATCATCCTGATTAATTTTGAAGGCATCAAGCCCATTTCGATCGCTCCCATTGGGTTTCCTGATTAATTCCTGGTGGCGTTCATCACACGGGGCATTCCCTATAATTTTACTCTGTCCACCTCCCGACCCTTACCCAATAAAACTATGGAAAAAAAATTCCCAAAACTCAAATTTCCCCATTTCCTCGCCTCAAACTTCCACCTGAAATAATAACCTAATAACTTATTAATTTCCGTTCAAATGCAATTAATTTTGATTTTAAATTTCAAAGAAAAAATAAAACGATTCAGTTTGTATAAGGAAAGTTGGCTTCCGCCGTCTACACACGAGCACCGCAGGAATGCTCGCAATGCCGACCATCCCTAAATAGAGGCTGCAGGGAGCAACTATTCCTGGGCCAATGGACAAATGATGTGACCACCGCACAAGCAACTCCCCCGAGCCGTGGCGCCAAGCTAAAAGAGACGGGAAGCCTAGCGAGATTGGGGAATGCACCTTCTCTTCCCCTCGTAACGATTTAGGGATTTCAAACGCGGCTAAATGTAAATCCAGAATCACTTCATTAACAGGAAACGAGAACGAATAAAGACCAATTTTTTTTTCTTCTCCACATTTATCGCAATGACATTCAGGTTGAAGCGCGATTGCTCAAATCAAATGCTCTTTAACTGAATGAATCATCTTTAAAAGGTTGAAAAGTACAGTCAATGAATGAATGAACACATTGTGTCTACTACGGGCACGTAGAACTGCTAAAGTTACACACGAATCCAAGCGCGACACCTGTACTTTGGTGCAAAAGAGTTCTGCAAAATCCCCCTCCAAATGGCAGATCCCGTCCAGTCTCTGAAGCCAGCATCAACTTGCTCTGAGTGAGCTGCGCCTTATCGCCACATACCTTCCCGAGCAGCGACCGTGAGCATCTCACCTTACACATTTTCTGCCAACTGCCAACTCTGTTCCTTCCTCAGCGAACCCCACATTTTGCTGACTGGACGTTTTTATAAACAAAAAAAAATTTTTTCAAATAAAAATAAAAATAAAAATAAAAATGGGAGTAAAATTTTAAATTCAATTCGCTCATTTTTTTCTTTTTTTCTTTTATTTTTAAAACTGAAAAGACATGATCCGATAGAGAATTCAATTAAGATATGGGGAAAGTGTTTGGCATCTTGAGTCCGCTGGCGAAGCGAATATATATGCAGTGCCTTAATTTATTTTCCATGTCAGAGTGAAGTGCTATTGACTATATTGATGGCCAGGCGCCCATTCGCTCAGGCCGCGTGTTCTGAATGGCGAGGTAGAATAGATCGGAGTGAGAGACCGAACCGTGCGGAAGGAGAGGAGGTGGAGGAGGTTGATGGCGGTGCAGCCCAATATTCCACACAGCCCAGCCGGAACACCTGGACTCAAGTGTGCATCCAGAAATAGGGAGTTTGAGGCTCAATAGCCGTGCTGCTGGCTTCTTAATTTACAGTCAACACCCAAGGGAAGTGGAAAGGGGGATGGTAAGAGGGGAAAAGAAGCAGAGAAAGAACACCACCAAAAAATCGTTGTGCTGCTCACTAGTTTATTTTTTATTTTATTTTTTATTTTTTTTTTTATTTTTATAAAAATAAAAAAAGGTGAAAGAGGGAAGGGGAAGCAAGGAGGAAAATATATCGATTCATATCCGAGTATGCATGGCTTTTCAAGAGTAAGTGTATTGCATACAATTGAAAGTCAAAGAAACCATTGGGAATTCATATGACTAAACTCTGTGCCATTCAAAAAAAAAAAAAAAAACATATATAAAATGTCCCCTTCGCTTTGTTATCCATTTACTTTAAAAGAGCGAAACCTTTCATCAGGTTTGAAAACAAAATTGAAAATTGAAATCAACATTTAAATTGATACGAAATACTTAATTTTGATATAAGATTTTCAAAAATAAACTCAAATAAATGCTCCCAATGCAATTTTCGCGCGTGGTGAAGATTTTTCAACATATTCTCGATTTACGACTACACGTAAAAGTGCTTTGTGACTTAACGTAAGAAGCAATTATTTTTTAGAAAAAAAAAAAAAAAATGGAAAAAAAAATTTATTTTCTTTTTCGTGAATCTTCTCAATTTCTCTCCTGTTTCTTTTCCCCCTTCTTGGTCAAATGGCTTCCTGCAAACTCGTGATTTCATGTCCCGGTGCAGTTATGTGTCCGCAGCATCAACACAAATCATATTTGCGGTCTTTTCTGCCTTCTCTTCCTCTATCACTCCATTCAGTAACAACAGCACCCGTGCCACTTGAAAACATGGCTGTCTATTACGTACCTTTATCGGAGCAAACCGGGAATTGGAAGTCACTCAACCTGAAGCTATTCAGGGTGCGCGCGCCCGAATGGGGTGGCCATTGTGCACAGCCACCATGGCACACCTTGGGTTTGGACTCGCCTCCCCACATCCACCACATGCGTCAGTCCTTGAGCAAACCAGGTTAATCACGAGAATGGCAAATTCTTCTCCCCCATCTTGTTGCCAATTGCACCGTGTGCAGGGAGGAGAAAGAACGATATAGAACTAAGAAGTTCACTTGACTGCCCACGAGATGATCAATTGAAATGATTCTCGGCAAATCGCATCGAATGAATTCTTTTCTAAATCACTCCAAATTCCAATCCGTATTCAAGGTATAATAAAATTCAATTGTACAAACACATTGCAGACCAAACCTAATTCCATAAACTAATGTTAATTTTTTTTTAATGACAACATGTTGTTGGTCAACCGCAAAATGAGTTGCTAAGTAATCAGATCTTTGGGGAAAGCTTACAACACAGGATGAGTTGCACGCAACCTCCTCCAGAAGCGTCTTTCAGCGTCGAGAAAAAACGGATAAACAACAAGTTCCTCTGCATTATCATACGTCCTGCCCATCCCAACTGTTTTTCACTAAAATCTTTTGTTTTTACATTATCAATTTGAATTCCGTCTACACAGAATCAGAAACAAACAATAATTTCCCTCGAAATAACAAATGGGCCTTCATTAAACCAATAAATAACAAGTGGGGATTATGGCGAATTTCGCTAGCAGAGCAACAGCTGCAATAAGTGACGGGCATTGCACATGATCTTCGTACAAGAGCAACAAAAAATAAATATCTGGTTAATTCATTGCCGACTGGACGAGAAAGAAAAAAAAATTTCATTTAAATTTTGACGCTTATTTTATTCGTTTTTTTGGAACCGACCTTTGGTCACTAATTTGTTTAAGGCAAGGACCAGTGGAAGTTTAACAAAAAACAATCCTTTTTTCCAAGACGAGGGGTCAATGGGCGAGTTAGAAACAAGTCTGTCTATCAGCGCAATTAATTTTCCAGAAGGCTAATCTGAAGTTTCTTCGAACGTAATTTTCCTGTTTGTGGGTAAAGTGACAACTTTGTCCATGAAGTGGCGACTTGATCAAGAAACAAGCCAGTTTACATTGCCACAAAGCCGTCTACAACAGGATGTGTATCAACAACCAAGTCATTAAACTGCAAAACCAAATAATTCAACAACACAATTTTTAAACCTTTTCTACCCATTTTTAGCCATTAAATTTCACTTATTTCTCCCAAATTGCAATAAAAAATTACAAAACGAAACAACAAATCAACTGCACTCAAAATGGGATATTAGCATCTAAATCATTAATTCCAATCAAAATATTAATTTTTTCCCTTATTTTTTAATATTTAATAATCAAAAACTAATACAATTTTACAACAAAAACCTTTAAAAATATATAAATCGATCTAACCAGAAACCAAGAAAAAAATATCGAATTTATTGTTTTTCGAAAAGAAATATTTTTAATTGAGGTTATTTGTTATTCCACTAAGCTATAAACACATGAAATAAATTTCGAATCCAATGACATGCAATTGCTTTGCAATGTTTTACTGACAATGACACGTGCAGTGAACATTCGTACATACACACAATATAACAGATCGAAACGACACGACACGACACGACACAAGCAGCCAAGGTATTAAGAAGCAGGTGATGCAGATTTGAGTAGTAAACACATTACTCATCTTTCAAAATAAGCATCCAGCAGAATACAGACTGCCTTAACCATCTTGATATAAGCCGTAAACTCTTACCAGTTGATCTTTTCCATTTTCATAAACCACGGGTAATTCAATAGGCTGCTACAGCATCTGGCTTTGCTCACATTCACGTGACAAAAGCGAACCGTGGTGTGTGCAGCAGCGGACGAGCACGACATCTCTTTCCCCTCCGTGTATACCGTCGCTTTCCCTTCGCTTCTCTATGGAATCCACCATCTTTTCATCCAACCGTTCGGAATCTCTCAACATTAAAACACAACCATTTCCTCCCAGACATTTTCCGAAAAAATATACCTCATTTAAACGACAAAAACCACGGCCCGCATGGTCGTGTCGAGCTCGCCAAAAGATGAGTCGCGGGCTTGCAACCCACTCACCAGCGGCCGCCACTTAGCCGTAGTCATCTCTGAGCAGACGACACACGATTTTCAAACTCAATTCGGAGCCAAGTCTCGTCGAATTTACAAGGCTAAAACCCACCACAGAAAAACCAAACTTCCTTCGTTTAAAGAAAAGAAAGAGAAAAAAAACACAATTGAATATTGAACCAGGAACATAGTGGGCAACAGCGTGTCCGGCAACAGTATCGGTCACCGCCCAAACGCGACATTTCTCCGCTCACCACCCACGTAACCGACACGTGAAAAAAGTAACAACATCCGATCCTACCTTGTGGTTTAGAAATCGACCAAATTCGGGGATAAAATGCGATACCGGAGCGCGTGTTACGGCTCCAGTGCGTGGAGTCTTGTGGCGAGCTGTGCGACACGTTCGTCGGTTCGTTCAGGTAGATTGCGTGTGGTTCGCCAGCAGCCATCGCGCTCGTGCGGCGGCGCAACAAAGCGCGAGCAGCTCGTGGTCCCCTCCCACTCGCGTGCAGTAAACTAAAGGATGTTTGGCCTACCGTTCTTTCGTCGTGGATTTGCTTGTTTTCTCCGTGTATACCTGGGCCCCATGAGAGGATCAGCCATGTTTTCATGCCCTCAGCTGAACGAGTGCGCATGTACCGATGACCCTGACCCCGCGCTCGGCCTCCTCCAGCTGGCGGCTGCGGTTGCGTCGTCGGCGGCCGCCGAGTCCGTGGCCGTGGTTTCTTCTCACCGAGTCCGGCCAAGGTGTTGGCTGTGGGACACTGGCAAGCCAAGGTGAACCTGAGTGGCGATGTGCAAATGATGCCCCAAATCCATGGGAGCGACAAGAAGTGAGATAATCAATTTATAAAAATGCGCTTCCATGATTCGTTTGCCTGCTCGTCGCTCATTGGACGATGACTTCGCACCTCGCAGGTTCCTCCGCCTCATTTAGCCGCTAAACACTCGACTCGCTTCGAGCCAATCCAGGCTCGATTTTTCACCGCCCTCGCACCTCGTTTCAACAATTGTCCTCTGCGAAAAAATGTCTAGAACGTCCAACAACACTTTTGAGTTGACACCGCGGGTCTTGTGCGTCGTGCTGCAGCAACGGAGCGAGTTGCCAACCGACTCCACTTTCCCCTCCTCAACACCTGGCTGCGCGCGCGCGCGCGGAGGAATATCTGGTTCACGGGGCGTCTGCTAGGCGAACCACGTGACTCTCACGCACAACACACGCTGGTGCCAACCTCACGGGGATCGAGAATCGAGATGAGCATTCACCATCCCATAACAACTTCTTTCCTTACTTTTGTCCACTCAACTTCCATGTGTTTTTATTACCATTCATGTAAGTTATTGTTATTCACCTTTTAGATATACTAGTCTGTCGAGTAGAAAATTTCGCCTCGTTTTATGAATAACCCGAAGTTTGTGTATAAAAGCTGATTTTTATCTCGAATGAGTACCGAGAAAGAAATCAAAGATGTCTGTATGTTCCAGAACGGAAACACGACCATCCTTCCTTCAACTTTCGAGGAAGAGGGAAGAAAAGTGGAGATGCGAATAAACAAACTTTTCTTTCTGCACATCCGATAACACAACCTCACTTTAAAAAAAACAAAGCAACTTTTGTTTCATGCACGAATATTTACCTTTTATATGAACCATTTAAAAAATTAAAACTTTCACCAAGCTAAGACACACAAAAAAAGAGATTATTTTTAAATTAATAAACTTTTTAAACAAATTAAAAAAAAAACAATTCGAATTACTTATTCTCTCATTGAGGAAAGGGGGCAGTTATTTTTAGCTCGACTTCTAACAGTGGAAAAAATGATTAAGAGCTGTCTCTCAAATATTCCCCAGCCTACCTTCGTGTGACATCACATCCTGTTCTCATACCTACATCCGCCCGTACCAAATTTGCTCGTTTATATCATTCCAAATTGACACTTGGGGAATAAGTCCAAAAAAAAAATCATAATAAATTATTCTTTTTTTATATAAACAAACAAAAGTAAATTTCAAATGTGTGGAAATAACCTACATAGCAACCGAACGTCCTAATTAAAAAAAATAAATTGTATTCTTAGTAAGAAATTTGAATGAGTCAAGGAGTTAAATGATCACGTGAATCACAGCGCAACTGTCTTTTGATCCGTGCTGATTTTTTTTCAAACAAAAAGTAAAAGAAATGTTGATCGCTTCTTTAAACAGTTGGCAATGATGTCACCACTGCAGAATAGTCCCCCGCCCTCATACACTGCCAAAATTGGACAGAGGTCAAGGAAGAGTCCGACAATGCACTAGAACTTTTGAATCGTATCTTCACCGTAATGTGTGGGTAGAACTTGGGCTGGCCTCTAAGGACTCATTTAGCCTATCAAAACTGATAAATTTCTGCCTGCCCTGTGACAGGTCGCTGTCATCGACCTTTTAAATTTTATTTTTATTTTTAATTATCTGTACTGCACTTTTTTTTAAGGGGTAACGGCTGATTTTTGCTCTATCGGACCTGTTTACTAGACAATCCAACAATCGCATGTCATAAAATCTGTTTCTCAGACTGCAAAATACCGTGTAAAAACTTCTTTTTATTTTCTAGTCCAATAATTCATCATTAATTAAAAGAAAAAGAGTGACTAGAGTAGCCCGTCAACTGGCTCAATGCCAATTCTATGTCGCATGAACGACACGCAGAGCCGTCTACTGATAAAAACACAAACTACTTAAAAAATACCTACAAAACAAACAACCGGACAAATAAATAAATATATTTCTAAATTCTAATGTTTGGAATAACACAATTATCGATTTATTTCTTTTTTTTAAATTGAAAAATTTAAGCTATAAATAATAAGATAAAAAATGTATTTATCGAGAAAAATGAGATGAATATCGGATAACAGAGCAATTCATTACAAGTGCCTTTCTCGTTTTGCCAATTTACTCAGTAATTGCGATTCCCCCCGGTTCAAGGTCGACTGTCAACTCGATTCAATTCTCTTGCATGTTATAAACTCGAGACGCAAGCATCAACTGTTGATCTATGATGAGGACACAGGAAATGACCACCGCAGAGCAAAGATCTTCTTAGTGCTCCCCTGGGTGTTTAGTGAAGGATGAAAAAAAAAAGTGCCGACCAGACAGACTGCCTTTTGTTTTGATGCCACGTGCACCTCCCACGGGAAGAAAGGAGCAAACGAACGCATGTTAACCTCGCATTATGTCGAGGATTTTTGTTTCCTATACTTGTATATGAAATTTTTAAATTTAATATTTCGGGGTCCGGTTACAGCAGTTTTTAAGGGTTTGGCGTTTCGGTTTTGTTCCGAAAACCATCTTGACAAAAATCCCATTCGCATATTTATTTCTATTTGAAAAATAAAATAAATTTCAAAGGTTATGCTCTAAGCTTATACCGAGAATATTTTTTTTTCTTCAAAAATCACCAAAGATGATGTCATCTCAGTTCATCCGTTCGGGGGAAAACGCGGATGAGCTTGCAAGTGATTCCACCCCCGCACCTAACGAACGACTTGTTTGCCAAGAGAATTGCAGGATGCTGCATTCGAAACCCTACGGTTTGCCAAGTGGTGCTATTTTATTTCTCTTTTTCTTCAAAATGAACGATTCCAATGTTGATTAGACAAGCGAAAAGGGGATACCGTTGAGCCCAATTCCAACGTCTGAACAACTTTGCAATTGGTGGAAAGGATTAAAACCATATTAATCGATTAATTAATCCTATTAATGGAACAAACTTATTCAATTAATTGACGAATTAATCGATTAGTCGATGTTCTACAGCTAAAAAAACGTTATACACTGCACGTGTTTCTTGAAAAAAGTGAAAATTTACCTTAATTTAGAAACTGTCGCCATCACTTGTTGGTCTCGCAATCTCTATAATAAATATAAACAGGAGAAATCAGTGAAGATTTTTAATTCCCAGCATTTAATTTAATGATATGTAATTCCCTGTCATTCAACTCTTTGATCTCGCATATTTCGCGACATGAAAAAAGTTTCGACCCCCTGCTGTCAAAAACGGTCATTAAAGTGGTGAGTCAACCCCATCAACCGATTCCACATTCGCATTTGAGAGCACCCACGTCATGAGAATTGGACTGAACCGAACCAACAGACAAAACCACAAAAGCTTACCTACTACTTGAAAACTCATTCAATATTGATTATTACAATTGACATGTCAATTAGCAAATCTCAAACAATAACTCGAGTTATCTAAACTTTCACACTAACAAGTGCAAACAAAAAAAAAACTGAAAACTGAAAAACCGACGAGTATCAATTGTCTTGAAATAAATTGATGCTCGTAAAAGGTGAAAAATGGAGTGACACGATAAAAGCCGATCTTTGCTAATTAGTTCCCAAGAGAGGATAAAAGTGGAGGGCTTTACAATTCTGACACTTTGCTATATAATGGTCGAGGCTAATAAAATTGCACAGTATAAATGCACATATGGTAATTTAATTGGACTCCGCGTTTTATCTTTATATTCCTTCGCTAACACCCAATGGGCGCCTCCAAACGGGCTTTTGTGTTATCACACTTGGTTTAAATCATTGCTGTGTGAATTGGGAAAGCAACACGGACGCTTTCATTCATAATCACACACACACCACCGCCATTGCTCACTTATCGCGCGTGCACCATTTTCCTTCTTAATTATATTTCAATTATCACTCATTCCACAAATGGACCAACAACATTAACAATTACCCCATCATTCCGAGGTGCAATGCTCATTCCCACGTCCTTCCTTTCAATACGCCAATATATCCAAACACAAAATCCGTTATACTACAAACAAACTTTTGTTTTCTTCTTCCCCAGCCCGGCAACAACTCAATAAATTAAACCATTTCTTAGTGGCCACGTGCCCTTTCTTCTCTCGTCCCTCTTTGCGTTTGCAAGAGTCAAGCTAAGCCTAGAGTACATTAGTGGGTTTTCATCCCAGGTGGCGCAACGCCACCTCTTTCTTTTTCCCCATCTTTACTTTTTTTTCTCTCTTCATCTTCTTGTTCTTTTATCCGCATCGCGTGTGTGTTAAAGCGCTAATTACCTCATCTACAGCCCTTAGTCCGGCAATTTATTGGTTTCAAACACTCGCCCTTTGTTTTTCACTTACGACCGGATCGAGCGTTTGCCAAAGCTCACAAACAAGAAACATCACCTGCCCTCCATTTTTTTTCCTCTTTCCTCCATCCCTTTTCTCTCCCTTCTCATGTTTTGTATGCGGAACCAAAGGGTTGGCAATACGAGAGAGAAAATGTAAAAGGCACGAGGCCCAGCAGAAAAAAGAAGGGAAAAAAAATCACCGCTCAAACTTTAAGCCCTTCTTGCTCAGTGCACATCTGGACCGAAAGGATTAACCTCTTTTATTGAGATCTGTTGTTTCTCAACCCTTGCGACACAAACAGCAAACCCGACGCTTGTGGCTTAATACTCGCAATAAGTCTTTGAAGCCGTCGATTAATGTTTCCTTTCACACACCGCACGCACAAATGGATCCAGATCATATTCAAACCTCTTTTCCGTATATTATGATTGAACTGTTTTGACTGGGCGGGGATTGGAATAACTAAAACTACACACTCATAAAAGCGGCGACAACACGCGGATTATATATTTTCCCTTTCCTTCTTGATAATACAGACCTATACAATAAACGTGTCCATTTCACAAATGACTGAACACAATATCTTAGGACTAATTCATCACGTCTTATATTGAGGCGAGGGAGGGACGAGAGAAAGAGACAAGTCCTAAAAACCTTTCATCTAGATGAAAACTTGCTATACGACATTGACTTAAGTTGGACTCGGGTTTTATGTATGTGGATGAGTGTGTCCACGTCCATTCGATGCAACTCTTAGTGCATGTCACTCTTTTGGGGGGCGCGATAAATGAGGCTTATGAACAATTTGTGTGTCGCACTCACTCATCACTAAAATGGCTGTGCGTGGGCGATGAATTCTTCTCGCTCGATGCACCGAGTCGGGGGATTATCCGCCAGCCGTTATGTACCATAATGAAAACAGTTTGCTTTACAAAGACGTTTTAAGCCCAGACAGCTCGGGCTAAGTGAATTCTTGTTGATGTTGGGATGAGAGAGAACTCATACAAAAATTGGGGTCCTCTACAAATGAAGGGTCGGCTAAGAGACCCTCAATTAACTGCACACTCGACTTTTATTTCTCTTGTATCTGCTCTATGTTCCTACACACACACACGCACACAAAACAGATCGGTAAAAATATCAAATAGAATAAAATAAAATAAAATAAAATAAAATAAAAAAAAGAAAGGGAAAAGTGCATCCACGGATAGATAACGAAAAGCATAAAGTTCGCCTGGGCGGAGTCGACCTCCTGCCGTTTCCATGTTGCATGGATGTTTTAGAGCGCGGTATACTCAACTTCCTCCGCACTCTCTTTCCCATCTTCCAAGAAACCAAACGCCATTATGTGAATACAGTCAAACCCCAAAATTTCTTAGAAACCAAACAATTAATCGCCAAACTGTTACGATTTTTCATCGAATACAGGAACGAATTAATGGCCTGCCCGCAACCATTATCGAACATTAGGTTATTTAGGAATAGATTTAAAAAGAGAAAAAAAAAACATGTTGGTTGTTTTCTTTCTTATTTATGATATACAGCAAAAAAAAATTATACTTTTTATTTTTTATATATATATTTTATGTTCCATCATTTTTTCCAGTGAATTTCACTTCGAAAATGACGTGTCATTGATTAACTTTGATTTAAAACAATCAATCATGTGCTCGGATGGATCAAATATATTTCATCATTCACAAAGAGTATAAAAACAAGTGCGAGCAATCTGCAAGTCAGAAATGTATAAGTCGACACGATGGGGAGGCCGTCGGCGACCTTTTTGGGCGATCCATCATCGCTGTTAGTGACGTGTTTTTGCTTCTGACAAAACGTAAAGTAATTTCGGACGGAGTCAATTTGGATATTTTTTTTCCTCTCCTCTCTTCCAAAAGAAACCATATTACATAGGAAAGTATGTAAGAAACGTAAACAAGGTATAAAACGGGGGGAATTGAGTGTGTATATCGAGTATGTTATTCCAACCCCACATTCCACGAGCAGTCTTCATCACACGCGTGTTTATACAACACCCACCTCTGACCACCCCTCACTACAAGTTCACGCAGGTGTAGAGATGTGATAAACAGACGTCCATTTCACTTTCAGATTTTTCCCTTTTTACAGTTTAAAAAAAAAAAATGTAAATAATAAATCAGTAAAAAAAAAAAAAATTGTCAATCATGTTTGAATAATTCAATTCGAGTTTATGGCATTATATTGGCGTTTCGTGTTGGTGAAACTTTAAAACTTAGGTCACATCCCCCAGGTTGAATTCAAAATGATATCTAGCATTTACTCCCACTATTTTTTTCTTCTTACATATGAAAGGAGGTGTAGAGAAAGAGATGCGAGTGGGTTGCGCAGCTCATCAATCACTAGTCCACTGACACTTTCCCATTTCAACACGAAGTGACGACATTTTGCTTCTTTTATTTATTTATTTATTTATTTATATTTTTTTCTGAGAAATAAAATGCGCCAACACTGATAAAAGTTTAACGTACAAACATTTAATCGTATAAATGAATTTCATCAATTATTTCCAAGTAATTTTTATCAAAATTGCGCAATTTACAAACGTTGTTTGTCCGAGTTTTTTCGATCAATATATAATACGAAGGGACCTCCAAATCTGGATGTGTGTTAAGGTCACTACGAGAGGGCGCTGCGTGAACAAAGTAGCGTTGGCAAAATGATGGAAGAGACGCTGGTGTCTGACAACTAACACCCACCCGCCTCTTTCTTATCGCAAAGAAAGGGACGGATCAAAAGGGTTTCATCGACTGCATTTACAACAAGAGAGGCGAAAATAGCGTGGCCTACTCGCCTTTTCTAATTCTTCAGTAAATAAACTCCTTTACTTAAAACACGGTTCATTATTTCCGAGTAAAATGAGCTTTTTCCTTGCGCCAGTCTATTTTAAACGGTCACAATTGCGCGAAATGTTCCATTTCTTCAACTCATTTACTCCCAAAATAAACAAACTCATTTATAACTGAGCCAATGACGTCATGGTTTTTAATATCCCACGCTTTTTCGAGCTTTTAGGGCATATAAATTCTTATAAAAATCGTTTCGTAGATTAAAAGTACTTTTTGATTAAGTCTCAACGCTATAACAAAAACCAGGCACGTTTGAAAACATCACCTGCATCCCAGACAAGTTGCCCCCGCTATAACGGGCGATGACCGTGTGCGGTTTGCTCAATCATTTACAGTAACGAGGGTGCTCGAAAAAGGGAAGCACCTTTTGACGCACACCAGGTATGTGTACACGCGCTGTCTGCATGATGAGGAGTGACATTGAGCAGCAACTCCTCTCGTTACATGAGCAAATTAAGCCACGGGGAGAAATTGTGGAACCCAGGTGTTTGTTGACTCGTGCAAAATTTGGAGTGCATGATCAAAGTGAAGTGCCACACACCTTTGCGAGTCATGTTCGCGGGGTCATGTTTTGTAATCTTCGTAAACAACCATTGCGCATGCCCAGAGCTCTGGCAGAGATGAGATAGGGATAATGGAGGATGCTGTCTTTGCAATCACCACTGGGTTAATTGACATTGGAAGGAATGAGCAGCTCGAGACTGGGCACCCGGTGGAGCTCAACCAACTCATTGCGTTTGGTCCGATTGAAAACGGAACTCGCAACTGGGGACTCCGATTACCACTAATAATTCGAATAAATTAATTTTTTTTTTTGAATTTAATCAAAAGATGTCAAAAAGTGGGAAAACAAATGCGTTGAAATTTTAGATTTTATTAAAAAAAAAAAAAAAAAAAAAAACTTTCTCATTTGTCCAACGTGGGAGGTTCGGCGACGGAAGTCACCGTTAGGTGGCAGGCGGAAGTCGGTGTGGATGAATGGTTGAAGGTGGATGAGGAGGAGGAGAGGGTTTCTATAGATGTCGCCCGCTTGTTGGGATTTTGGTTTTTTACGATCCGAGACTGGCATTCGTTCGCCATCAAAACACAGGTTGTGTTCGAAGAGTGTCATCTCTAATCCGACCGAGCCAATAAAAAGCTCGTCCGCCCTCCATTTCCGGTTGGACCAAAAGCGGAAGTGAAGTAAGAACCAAGGGAAAGGAAAGGACGAGTGGAGACGACACACGCACGAAAAATAAAAAGTAAAAAGTAAAAAAAAAAAGAGAACAGAAAAAATGGATTTGCGACGCAAAATAAAATAAAAGGAAATTTTTTAAATAAATATTTTTTTTTTTTAAAAAATCCATTTTATCATACAATCCAGTAAAATATCCACCTGCATCATAATCAAAAAGAAAAATATCGTCTCGATTTTATGAACCCGCAATGGATTAAAACACGTGACATTATCTGAGCCTTTTGTTATTCGGCGGCGCTGGGGCTGGCGCCATCGTCGGGCTATGGGGACAAAGGCGCCTCGGGTCTGCTCCTACTGTCGACGTCGCCTGCGGGGATGGGCGCCTCGACGACGCGAACACGGACGCCAACCAATTGGGAACGACGATCATGAAAACGGGACACAAGGCACTGAAAGCACTTACTTCCAGGTAACTGCGCAAGTGGCGCAGGGGAAATGGATTCCCACCCACGCATCTCCTCACTCCCCCGACTGCGATGAATCTGCAACTGCGTCAAAGCACAAAGAAGGAAGAAGAGTGCGTGTTTCGTCCAACTAACTCAAGGCTGCACATATGTCGTCAAGTTAAAAAACCACGCCCAAATTCGTCCTCAAAACAGACATTTGCATTCTTATTCCCTCTAATTCATCCATCTCAAGGTCATTCAAGGTCGCGCTCAAACTTAAGCCCATTTTTCCACTGAACTTTATCTTATCCCTTTTTTTTTATATTTTTAATCTCGATAAATTCCATCATTTTATCCGACCTATCATATTGAAACCCAACTCAGTTTGCTGGCCATCTGTTTCCCTTCAACAGTGGATTGAAACTCACACTCAAACCTTAAGCAGTGTGTACATTGCGCACTATGATATAGTGTTTTAAAGACCACCTTTTTGACCCTTTTTCTCCCAGGTACTGGTACCTGCGAACCAGTTTCTTCTCACGAAGTAACACCTCAGTCGTGAGAGGGCACCGAGGTTACCCCGAACACCGGATGTTGTGCAGGTGTCTCGTAGCAAAGGCCGCACCTCCGGCCCACATTCAGGTGTGCCATCTCAAGTTTCTGGACATTGGTATGAAGTTGTTTTCTCCTTTCACCTTTTGACAGGTGCGATCAGTGATTGATCCCATATGCTCGGCAATCGGATCAATTTAAACCTTCAAACGCGGAACTAAAACACTTCCCACAATGCTACGCAATGCCTTGCCTTGCCTTGCCTTGCGTTTACCACTTTTCCTAAGTAGTTAATATGTATCGCTAAAAGAAAACAACTTGATTGTTTGTATTTACAGTTTATGCATGTGAATCAACAACAAACTTGAAATGCAACTACTCATTCTCGTGTTTCGATGAACCCACAACACCAAATAATTTTTTTCTTTAGATGTACACACATAAAGAATCTTATTTTTCTTCTAAGTGTCCATATACAACCAACACAAAAAAGGCAAACGTAAGGAAGAGGAAGTGATTAAAATTTAAATAGGTTAATTGCCAATCCATTTGCAAACTCTTCAAGTGGCCTTCTTAAATTTACATTTCCTTAATGTACATACAGCACTGGAATTTTTATTTAAAAAAAAAAAAAATCGCAAAATAAAAAGTAAATAAATAAATAAAAATACAAATAAAAAGAAAAGGAAAAAAAAATTGATTTAACGTCACAAAGTCCCACGCTGAAAACGAGGCTGGTTGGTTAATGGGCACCTCCACCGTCTCCTCCTCGAGCTTTTTTTGTCGAATCCCTCAACAGACGCCAGTCAGTCTACAGCCAGTGACCCACGTGAACTGCCAGCTCCAAATTACCTCCCACCGACCTGAGTCTCTCTCTCTCCCACCATCTTCTTTTCTTTCTAACAGAGAAATATCCCCTGGTGCTCAACATCAACAGCGAAAATCCAGGGCGCTAGCTACCACCAGATGACAAGTTGATGTTTCAACTGGGAGCGAAGAAAAAAAAATATAGAAATAAATAAATAAATAAAAATAAAAACTTTTTTCTTTCATATCATTAAGATTTTTATACTTTTTTAATTATAGCCTTCAAAAAATAAAAACTTTTATTTAAAAAAAAAAAATCAAAAATCGTTTTTGTTCTATTTTATTTAAAAAAAAAAGAAAATCAATTTTACGGTTTCATGGAATGGATGTCCCCGGTGCGCTATCTCATCACGTGATCTTGGGGAGAACCACTCTGCGAGCTGCGATTTTCCCTCGCGAAATAAGGTCTTTTTGTCGACACGCCACTTTTCTCTTTCCTCCAATACGAGCTCGTCTCACGTGGAGGCGGCGACCTCAGATTTACTGTTCCAGGTTGCAACTCCACCTGCAACTAATCTTCTCCCCTTCGAGGCACGCACCGCCATCTGTTGTTGACATCAGGCAACTAATTTCTCAATACTAACACAATTTAGCGCGGTATAACCTAATAAACCACCACCTAATCCGGTTAAAAACCAATCCCCAAAATAAATTCAGGTGCATCTATAAAAAAAAAAACCACACCCACCCAAACCCCAACCCCCCGATTCAACTTCAATGAAGCAAATTACTCAAAGCACGACTGATTTTCTAAACCTAACACCAACCAACCCCTTCAACTTGCTATTCAACTTTGCACTTTTTTTCCTTCATTCCCATAATCTTTAACGCCAGAGTGGAAGGAGAAAAAACAAGACTAAATGCGACCTCGAGCGGGATCAAGTGTGAATTATGAGAAGTCTGGTGGTGGGTCGCAAAAAAACAACTCCCATTTCCATGTACACACACCCACACCAAGCATTACTCACACATAATATCTCCCTTTATTTTCCACGTCTGTAATATAACCAAATATTTTGATTATAAGTCTTAAGAAATTTAATAAATCTGAGGTAAAGGTTGCCGTGTTTACACTTCTGCCAGTTATATAGTTGCCAAACTTAAGTATCTAATTAATTTATTTTATGGCAAATTACATTTTAAGATCCCCTGATGTTCGGTAGAAAACTCAAACCAATCTATCGTAAACCACTCAGCACGACTCATTAACAAGGTTTTCAAATTAGAACACTGCAGGGAGCGCGTGACTCGTTTCTGATGGCCCCTAAGAAAATGAATAAAATTCGTCCCTTTTTTCATTTATTCACAACGGGAAATTATGATGAAAATTCCATATCTACCCCTTTCTCTTAGACCCCTATTTCCACTTTACCACCCCCATCTCTAAACAACCCTTTTAAAAAATAAATTTCCAAAAAAAAAAATGTATAAAAATGTAAAATAAAAATCTCTCGGTATCCGCGCAGACTTTTAGCACCAATTAACAAAGTCCAAAACACTTTCGCACATTTCGCTGTCAGGAATCGAAAAACAAGACAAAACCTTTGCACATGTTGTCCTAAGGGATGTGCAAAAAATAATCCAAAGAAAAATCTATGACTGCTTTACGAGTTCTATAAATGGACTTTTCTCCCTCTGACCTCGTCCGTTTTTTCCATACCAATTAAAAGGTCGCTTTGGGCTACACACTACATGTCCAAATGAGTCACGTGAACTTTACCTTGACTTAAATGCACTAATCTTTCTCCGATTTCACAGAATTAATGACAAATTCTTTAAAACTGTCTGCCAAAGTTTGCTCACCCTATCCGACCAGACCATACAGAAATGCTAATAATAATAATAATAATAATAATATTACGAGAAAAAAAAAATACTACGGCACTAATAAAGTGGCGTAGTGACAAATGAGGCAGCTGGGTGTCCACCACCCACACACCAAAACCCCTCTCCACAGGGACTCGTCACCATCCATGATTTATTCAGCTATAAATCCCGCCAACTGTAATTCGTCATCGCGCAAATAAAGTCTTGTTTAGCAGCGTGTTGCTTTAAAAATAAGTCAATTTTATTTTTTGAAGGATAAAAACGGCTTCCAGGGTATTAACGTTGCTTCTCATCGTTTGTAATACAGTGTGACAGAAGGAGATATCACGCGCACGGGCGAGCGAAGAAGATGCGTCCACGGATGGACGAGCCAAAGGCCCGAGACCTTGATGTGATTAAGGCGTCCGACGACCGAGTCTGATTGGATTAAAGCAGCAGAAGCAACAAAATGTGGACTCCTGCGTCCACTCACAACACGGACAAGTCCAAGAGAATCAAGTCGGACGCCAATTTCGCGAATCGTCTACGTCCAATTCAAACAGCCAACGCCCTTCTTCCTCAACCACCAGCGAAATATACGACCCGACATTGTCCACATCGTTTACAACGACGTGACTAACATCGCTTTCCTAACTCGTCTATATTTAATGAAGACTCCACTATCAATTTTAGTGTTTTGATTTCGATTTACTATAAAACTTGCTATCACGTGATTTCACTTTGCGTTTTCTACACAAAATAAAAGTATTTTAAAGTTTTTTTTACGTGTACCGGAAAAAGAAGAGATGTGAACGTCGTTGTATACCATCAGCATCAACAGTATATGGAGGGAATTTAATGTTGTTGGTGGGCCCATGTGCGGAAGAGGGCGGATTTCAACCAGAGAAATATATACAACGAGTATAACGTTCGTCTTTCCCTTATCCATCCTTCCCTTTCCCGTCTTCCAAACCCCTTCCCATTCATTGCATATGATGAAATAAAATATATAGGACGAGTGTACCAAACTTCAACCTACTTTCAATAGCAGATCTGCACGATATTATTTATTTACTGCAATAAATTTCGAATTCCAAGTATTTAATTCTAATTCCCCCAAACAGAATCGTACACAAAGCGAAAAAAAATACAAAGAACATAGTATAATAATAAAAATTAAAAGGCCTAAAATGATTTCTCAAGCGAATGATGAGGGAGAGTAGGGTAAAGTAGATGGGGGAGAGTTAAACTAAAGATGAATGGCTTGCATTGTGTTCAGAGTGAAACCTAATCAAGAAACAATTTTTCAGGGTGACCTCTTGAGTAAAATTGAATGAAAGAAAAATATAAAGAGTACACTCATACAGAAATATGATGGTGGTCTCTGGTGATGAGTGGGGAAAGTGGAGAATAAAATACCACGCTTAAGAACGTCCTGCAAAGGTCACAAATCCCCAAAATCATTTTCTTATCAACAACAGAGATTGGAAAAAAAAAAGAGAAAAAAAATTTGAGAAAAACGTTTCGCAGCCATTGACAGCCATTAATTCTCAAAATGGCCGAGACCATTTTTTTTTATTAATTCGAAATGGTGTCGAATTTTTGGCCCTAAACTCAACTTCATTAAGACCCAAGTGCGACAGACGGAGTTTGAAAACTACCACATTAGAAGTAAAACGAGAGCAGTGAGACACTCCTCTCATTAAGTACAAAAATGTCTGCAAAGAGAGCGAGAGAGAGAGAAAGAGCTGAACATTTCATTTGAATAATTTCCTCTAAATTACTCTCCACCTCTCTGCGATTCGTCGAAAGGACTCAAACATGATAGAATAAAGAGTACTTAACGACGGTGTGGGCGCAGGCTGCGCCGCCCATTACTTAAGAAATGTACACGAATCCACTCCCTATCTCTCATCCAGGTTTTGCTTGAGCAGGTCCCCACTCCAAGCCCGACAGCAGCTGCGCACTCGGCGCGTGCTTTATGGGGCGGCGCCCCGTCGACCTGCATCCACCTCCTACCCCCCTGGTGTCCTCCTCATCCTCCACCCGTCTACCCCCGGGCGATGTGCAGCCACGCGCATCTTTCCAGCATTATCATATTAGAGCCGAGCATGACAACCGCAGCGCCACCATCCAAAATAATCAAGGACGAAGTAAAAAATCTTTGCCAACGCCTCTACATCACCCTGTTAGCTGCCCCTAGTGAGCACCCAACGATTTAGCTGCACCGCATCGACGCACTGCGTGTAGCACATAAAACTTGCAAGTGCTTCTCGCACTTTTTTTCCTTTTTTTGCCCTTCATGTTGCTTCACGACTTGTAAATCTATAATAAACCTCTTAAATACACTTTACGAATGTCGGGCAAACGAGGATGGTGCAAATCAAAAGCGATTGTGCCAAACAAGAACAGACACTGGGCAGTGCCACCTTGTTATCGAGATAGAAACCACGTGCGCACTTTCAAATCAACAGGACAGGCGAAAGTTCCCTAATCTAATAGTAATTGATTCCCACCTCACATAAAACCAAGTTAGGGAGGCGCAAGATGGGTAGAGGAAAATGCGTACAAAGACGAAGTTTTGCGGCCAATCGACAGTTCTCGAGGGATTCTCGGTGTGTAGCTTTGGTGTAATATAGCAATCGGCGATTGCCACCAATTTATTGCGCTCCCCTGAAGGATGATTTAAGTGGACCATAAAATTATCATCCCGTACATCTTGGTCTGTCATATAAACAGAGGCGACATCCTCCCACTTTTGCCAATGGGGAGGAAAGGAGAACGGATGGCGCCAACGAGTGGCCCGACAGAGAATTAGGAAATTGAACCTCGCCATAACCAAGGATTAGCAGTAAATGAAAACGATGGTTGTAAACCAAATTCTCCAAACTACTCGCAACCCGTATTAAATTAAATGCATGGTAATTTCGCTTTACAAATTGATATCATAGTCCTACGGTTTTTGGTAGAAATGCACCAAATAAACCAAATACCGAATATTTACTGAATGATAAAATTACTGAATACCAAATACCAGGTACCGGTATTGCCAAATAGTCTTTTTGTGTTGACATTGGTCAATTTTTAGCCAATTTTTGGCCCATCCAGTTGATTTAATTATCCTTAATGCCTTTTGTATTTATTTAAAACTCACTTCTAAACAAAAAATAAAAAATGTTGTACCTTAAAACCGCATAATTGTGCGAACATTTGTCGAGGGTATCATTGAAAACTTCGCCTCAATTAACACTGATGACAAGACCACCTGAATGGCTCTCCAGCGACCAGTACTTTATTTTACCTCCTGATAAGAAGCAACGGGCAACTCAACCCCAAAAGGTGATAGAAGCCAATTACACATCCAACGGTTTATCGCTTACATCAAAGTTAAATTAACAACCAAAGTGTATGCAGTGAATCTAGATTAAATATTCGACACAACTTCATTTTAAAAATACAAAAAAAAAAATACTTGTTAAACCCATAAAAACTTTAGTTTCGCTTTAAAAGCTTAGATAAGATCAAAATATATTACTCAAGCTCAGCTCCAAAACATTACACTATAATTTTTTTCTTTCTTTCTTCATTCAAAATCTTCTTGTTTTCGCTTTTATTTCGCAGAAACATATAAAAAAGCGACATATGCAAATGAGATGAATTCAATCAACCTTAAACATGCAACCTGCATGTCTGTTTCGAGTTCCTAGACACGACAGATAAATAAAAGAAAATTGTAAAAGAAGTTTTAAAAAAAAGAATGGAAATTGGAGCAATTTGTGGGTGGGCGTCCTCCGGGAGAAGAACGCTTGCGTTTTGCCCACGAAAATGTTTGATAACAGCTGAGATTAATGGACACACAAGAACGGGCTTCGGAAAATTGGTTGTGATTTCATTGGAAGATTTGAAAAGCAATTTAAAAAATTGCCTTTCATTCCCTACCAACTGACGGATGAGACAAACTCAACTCGCATATCCCCACCCCACTCTTATCGATCTACACATACATTTAGAAAATACACATAACAAAAAAATTAATGGATAACGTTCAAAACCCATTCGGGATTAATAGTGAAATTAAACAAAAAAAATTATCTCTCACTTTCAAGTTAAGAGTGCGCCAGTGGAGAAGGGTGCGTGGAAAGAGGGGAGGAAAAAAAATAAATTTCCAGAATAGGGTGTGGTATTCATTCCCCTTCTAAACCCACAAGTTTACAGTTGAGCCCAACGACAAACAAGGCACAAATCTTGGGTGGCTAAACCTAATTCCCACCGCCTACCCACAAGTGAGTTTTATCTCCACGCGTCAAAAAACTCAAACTGCGGCTATTTTGATTTCACACTTTGAAAAATTAAAATTCAAAACTCAAATTTATTTTTCATCCCCCCGCCGACATTTCCATCATATAAATGAATATTTGGTGATTTAAAATATTCCGAAAATACTAGACGCCCTTAAATTTAATCTCGAAGCGAATTCCTCAACTTTGTTCCCTTCTGCTCGTCGCAAACTTTGTTGACTGAACGCGCATGCGTCATGCAGTGAAACTCGGCAGTGGAAGGGAGCATGAAACTGCAGCGACGACCGACTCTTGGGCAATGGATGGCACCCGATTTCAATGGAATGAGCGCGAGCGCCTGTCGCCAGCGAAACCCCTCTTATAACGAATTATCCATTGTGCGCTTTTCTCTGATTAACTCGCGAGACGCCCAAGAAGCGCATGCACCAACACTACGTCCCGGAAACAATTCCACAGTGTGCGATATTGCATTAACCCGCACAAATTATAAGCAAAAGTGACATATAGCACCAGAAAAATGTGGAAAAAAAAGCAAAAAACATGTGTTGAATTCACTCAACGCATCAAACTATTAGATTACTGGACCCTTTCAATTGTTCCATTATCTTGTAATCAACATTAGCTTTCTACACTCGATACTCATTTATCTCCTACACCAACTTTTAAACACGCTCAATTGCGCAATTGTCAAGTAATTAATCATTTAAAGGTATTTTCCACTCCCAGCATTACATCCAATCCACTTAAGTCCGTGAGAGTAGACAAGCATGGGAGGAGGGGGATAGATTGAGAGGGGTTTTTCCCAATTTATCAACATGGACAGGGTAGTAGAAAATGTATTTGTCCATTTCCCTTCCCTCCTTCTGCCACAGCAAATCGTCCTGAGCCGTTATTGTGTGCGTCTTCCTCATCCGACGTATCTATGCTAATGCATCTCTCTCATGCCAGCATCCTGTAATTGTGTCACATCAACTTGGCTCGCGATCAGACCCCTCTCGGACCTCCTGCCGACCCTCCATCACCCCACTACAACAACTGTACGAACAAAGTATCGTGCAAGTAAGCAAATATTAACTGACCAGAGGGGTCCGACAAACATAAAAGGACAAATTGACGACGGGTTATTATTTATTGGTTCGATCGCTTCGGATTGATCGATTTCTGAATTATTGTCTTGTTTTAAGGCCACTCGACAGCACGGCGGCAACTTGACTCATTGCACCGAACCAGTGTGTGTACATGTTGCCATCTGTGCTCAACCCATCAACGGCTCAAGTGCCGTTCAAGATGTTCTTTTTACCGCATCACTGACGAACTCACCAACGTCAGAATGCATTATCCTGATTTCCTAACTCCTTTCAATGTCTCCTGCACCCCAAAACGACACGAAAATGGTTTTAATTCCCTTTGGTAACCCATAATTCCCCCTAACACAACACACAGTGTAATCTCTATGAAGAAAAAGGTATGAAATATTAATGCGTGTTTACATAGGGTAAGTACATACTAAAGTTTACAGTATAGACTAAAGTTTTCTTGACGTTCAATTCGATTTACTTTTTACCAATAAGAAATTGGTCCATGGATGGTTGCAGCTCAAAACGCCAACGGGCATTGAGGCAGAACTAATAGCGAGCAACTCTTCAAGTACACCATGATTTCGGACTCGTATAAAATATCCAAAATAAGTCAAAGAAAATCCCATCAACTCGTCCACCGCGCAAAATTCAAGTGAAATAAAATATCCAAAAGTCATTCCACAAACTGAAAATCAACTTTCAACAAAAATATATATATAAAAATGCCCCATACAATTCTACCTGACCGCCTCAACAAAATCCCCCTTCGCAACAAACACAAAAATACCAAAAATAAAAACGTATTCGCAATCTTTTAAGTGCGTAGGTGCTGTCCAATATTTTTTTTTTATTTGTTGCATCAGTAAAAAAAAAAAGTGTATATAATAAAAAAAAATTTACATGATAAAAAGCTGGAATGATTAGCCGAAAAGCGAATGCAGCGTGATTCAGTGTTTTAAGAGCGTAGAACGCATGCAGCGTCACTAGAACGACGATGTCCGGGCATGTGGCACGTGGAGATAACGGTGATCGAGTGAGGGGGCGGCGAGGTTGGCGCTCCATTACCAGGTGGGAGGAACCGTGTTGGTGTGACGAGATAATACGTGTCCCCCCGGTGCCACTGCCACGGTGGCTGCGTCGACGTGTCATCTCTTCGCGCTCATTATACTCCTGCCACGGGCCTCGCACTTTGTTTATGGCTAACATAAACCCACCGCGTTTCTCTCTGCGTAAGCTCGTTGCCAGTTGTTTCGTGGATTCAAAGAGGTGTGCAATGGCCAACGACTCCGACCCCTGGTGACCTCAACTTGAGGTGGTTTAAATCAAGGTGGGATTAAATGCAAAGATTTGCACGGTCCGACTTTTATTTCTAATATAAATAAAGTGCGTTTTCATTCGAATTTTTTTTTTATTTTCAGATTTATTACGACGAATTGAAATCAAACAACCAAACTTATTATATAAAATAATAAATTTGAGAAAAAAAAGTGCTCAATTCCATTTCTCAAAAAAATCTTTACCATCATAAATTATATGAAAGAATCCTTGAATGCAATGCAGGTTTTTTCGCCCCGAATTTGAGTGCTTGTTCATTTTCCTTATCCAGAGATAAAGTTAGAATGGATTGGTGTAAAAAATAAATTTTATCCCCTCATAATAGTAATAAGAAAAATAAATGGATTAATTTTTATTTTCAAATTCCATTTTTTAAATTCATTTTAATTATTTTACATTTTCGTGTTTTCAAGGTAAAAATCAAACCCCGAACGACTTGCTTAAGCGATGAGTAAGAGAGAGAAAGA
Organism: Strigamia transsilvanica; assembly: GCA_034701245.1. Classification (NCBI taxonomy): domain Eukaryota; kingdom Metazoa; phylum Arthropoda; class Chilopoda; order Geophilomorpha; family Linotaeniidae; genus Strigamia; species Strigamia transsilvanica. Next base: position 135,627 of record JAQIXU010000001.1, on the reverse strand, counting down.
GAGAGCAATTCATTTGTCATTTGGCGCCGTTCCGGGCTCGGTTGTCAACTGTCAAGACAAATGACCGACAGCGACCCACGTCGGCCTCGAGTGCAGGACGCCCACATTGATTCCGGGCGGAGAAATAGTTTCCCTTACCTCGACCGCATCGCAATCATCTGATATAGAGACACAAAACAGCATCGCTCGATGAACCAAGCGAGGAATACAAACTCGAGCATGATGCCACAGTCGCCAACTTTTGTCGGCGATGGGGGCTGCGCCTCGCCCCCTTTCTGGCTGCCATCTTCGTTTCCTCTCGGTGATCGATGGGTTATGAATATGGAAAAGCGCGCGATAGCGAGCGAGTGCACGCTCGTCCATAGCGCATCCCGATAATAATAAAACCAGGGGGAGAAACTGTCGGACTCGAGCGCTACTTGCGCTATACTATGCCCAAAGTGCGCCCGATGACAAGCCCTTGGATTTGCGCACTGCCCGCCAAACTGCTATAACAAACCCAGTGCTTTACTCTCAGAATTTCATCCCCACTAACGTTCATTTACATATATAAAGGGGTGAGGCAACGGCGTTTCCCCGCGTTGCTGCTGCCCAAACCAATCCAACGTGGTACTCCAATGAAGCCATCATCAGATGAGGAACAAAATGTGAGCAGATAAATTCTAACAAGATGCTCTTTCAACAAGAACTTTTTTTTTTCTTCATTTATTTTATTACTTCACATTTCACATTTCACATTTACCAACTTTTAACGCATGAAAAAGAAAATCATTGCGAATAAAGAACAAATTTCAATAACAAAAGCGAAGCAATTACCCATTGATTCCAATGAATTTATACCTCCAATTTTATATGGGCCCGGCAATTCTCTTCACTAATGTCCTCCATGAACCTACCAATTACAATTAGACTCAATTACACATTTTTCTTCCACGGTATAACAAACCATTACAAAAAAAAATGTTTTCCCATTTGACCGGCAGATGTCGTTTCCTCGCATTCCAGTGACTTGGGGGAGTGAGTCTCCGTCATTATTCAATTGAGCAACGGGATAAGATGATTACGAGGTCACCGAGATAATGACGGGCCAAGTTTCTTCTCAGGTCAAAACGACACACGTGACGTCCGGGCACCTGTGGCCCGCCTTGATTACTTGCGCCGCCACTTGGTCGCCAGGGCATATTTCACTTCCCGTTTCTCATGTCGAGTCTTAATTAGTGAAGATCACCATCATTGGCTCACCCATTCATTCCACGAACATTATTCTCCTAATGAATCATCAACTTGTCCTTCTTATAGAACGTGACGAAATGACCTCACATTCCATCGAGAAATTAGACCGTTAAATTCAGTCCCCAGCCGAAGCCAGCCCACAATTTGTAAATAAGTCAATAAACATGGTAATTACCGCATTGAAAAGTCTGCAGGTAAAAATTATACGTAATCCCACGAGTCGGCGTTACCTAGCAACCGATGCAGCAAGTCTGGGCTTGTTTGCGAGTGATGTGTCAGACCAAGGAAGCATCACACAAACCTAAGAGCTCTTAACCCTTTGAGACAACGTGTTCGTTGACAGGTACATAGCTGTTGCATTTCCTCTCGTCACGTGGCACACCTTGCGTCGAGCTAGCGGTGACAATTCCAAACCCCTTGACAATTTCCCTCCATTCCCATCCAACTTGAACTTGTTAACGGTTTAATGAGACACTTTCTAATTGAATTCCGCCCACACACATTTGCTCTTCAAACACAACAAAAACTACTTGCACTTGCTCAAGTTTTAAACTTTCATCACGTGCACGACATTCATCAATTTGCCACCACTTTCAAACAATGATAAACCCAATCAGTTCCTCATTTCCGTTCAACTAAACAAATTGAAACTTGTTGACGTACAACTACTTCCGATCTACACAGTTAACTAACAACACATTTCTTCCAATGTATTTCCAATAGACGAAGAAACATTTATATAACGTCATTTAAACCAGTCTAAATGTGAAATTTAACATGTAAAATCTTACATTTAGACTGGTTTAAAAAAGATAAACCAGTTTAAATGACACCAGAAGTAGTACTACCTTGCTGCACAGTCACTACTGTGGCGCTTTCACTTTTTTGTTTGTAAACTTTCAATTTTTTTTCGGTTTAATTTTAAACGTGCTGTTTTATTTACTTTTTTTGTTTTTTATCTTACTTCTTCCCAAGTAAAATTCATTCTCTTCTGAGTGGTCGGTTGGACTAACTGCCTCGTTCTGCCTGTGCCAGGCGAACAACGTCTGTCCATTAAAGCGCCCTTCCTCCCATTCTCTCCCTCGCTCATACTCAAATGTTTTGTTTTCCTTTTTGTCCCAATTTCCTGCGGACCAATCGCTCACTCGGTTTCTTGCGCTGGGGAGAGTCGAGAATTGAGATGGGACCAGGGAAAGGACGAGCAAATGGAAGTTTGTGGGGAAAAACTCGCTTTTACTTATTGCCATGAAATGAAGTTAGGATGTACAGGCGTGAGTGTACGTCTCGTTGGCGTTTGCCGACTTCGTTTCACTTTCCCAAGTCGAGCCCGCACTGTTCGAGCTGCTGGTCGCATTTCACACACGAAGACACACCGATTTATGACCGCTCTCCCACCCGTCTGTCTTAGCCACGCTCCGCTTAATTGGCTGGAAACGGCACCGGGGAACTACGAACAGAAAAATGAGACAAAGGAAAAGAAATGCACCGCCCTAAATGCATTGGAAAAATATAATAAATCGCGTTTTCATCTCAATTTTTTAATAACACTTTTTAAGTAGAGATGGCAGCACTCGTTGAAACACGAGCACCATTGTCAATTAAAATATGAAAGCACGAACGCGCGCGTTTGTGTTGAAGGTTCGCGAGCGACGTCTGCTTCGTGAGATGAACACCGTGGCGCCGTCGAGTCGCCCCATAGCCCATTCTTCGTGTGAGTAACGCAGCAGCCTCATCACCACATTATGGCTAAAGTATCATCCAAGTGCGCATGCGCCGTGGATGTTGCGCACTTGGGAAAGCCTTTCTTGCGTAAACAAACTCGGAAAAGCAATCGAGAAAATAAATCAAATAGAAAATTTATTGCACAACAAAGTTGTGTGTTGTTTTGTTTCTTGTTTTTCTTATTTCTACATTAAAATGACGTCGTGTTGTTTGTGGTCATTTTTTATCTCAAAGGGATATATTTAAACGATAGTGACGTAATACCGAGCTCCTCATTTAGATATTTACTTTTAGCACTGTTAAATTCGCTCACAGAGGTTTTACCAAAATGGCTTCCTCCACTTAGGCCTAGAAATATGCAAGACTAAGGTTGGTTTATTACTTGAATGTTTCCGATTTAGCATTTCGTGTGTCAAGCAAATCATGTCAAGCGTCAAATAGGTAAATATTCAAGTTGAAAGCAAAGTTTCACACACGAATAAAGAGACGAGTAAACAAGACCAGTCATGATAATAAATCACATTCACAATTTCGTTATTTTTTTTTTTTTGTTAACTGAAAAATCTTTTTATTTCCTTTTCTTCCATTTCTCATCCACTCTAGAGTGAAGTCATGGAAGGGAAACCCAAGATTTGATTCAGGAAAAATTTTTTCCCCGTCTTTTATTTATTTATTTATTTTTTAGCTGAATAACGTCGTATTAAAAAGTAAGTTACACTAGTTTGCACTAGTGAAATTACATCATACATCCCTACAAGTTTACCGCGAATATTCAATGGTTTTATTTTCACAAAATAAAACAATTTTAGACCGTTACGATTCATGAAATTATTCAAAAAACAGTTACTTTACCTTCACATGGGTCCTTTTAAGAGTGTAATCCATCTTCAACTGTTTGTTCTTCGCTAATATGGAATGCATTAGTACGCTGGATCGAGAATTCTGTAGAACAATAAACACGAATGAAATAAAAGTTCCGTTACAATTTTAAGCTTATCTTGTACGAATAGGATGTCCCGTACCTACTTAAAACATCTTCGTGGTTATTACATGTTGGTGGTTATTATTCTATTCATTTAAGTCATTTTGAATGCGTTTTACAACAATTAACGACTTTAGGCCAGACTCAACACATATTGTCACGTCTAAAACACTTCCGCCCCATCCGGGAAACAAAACCTAAAAAATTATTAATAAATACCTAAATTTATTCAAAATACGGTAATATAAAAATCTAAACGCGAATTTTTATTAGCATATCGTGCATCATTTTTTATTTTAATTTAATATTTACATTTTCTAAATATTTCAGACCGTGACACAGCAATGCTGTCGCTACCTGACGGCAGTTCATGTCGACGATCACAAAGTTCTTTATCCGTTCGATCACGTGCATTGACAACATCTTCAGTGCTGTCAGCATGTGCTAATGTTGACACTCGTTTTCGCCGTCAAGTTTATTCGGTGGATCTAGAGGCACTTCGAGCCAAAGCCGCCGGTAAAAAAGATTCCCGACCTCTTGCCACACCTTCCTTGCAGCACGTGTCCACGATTCGCCGCACTCAAGGCTCATTGTATCTCAATGATCTTTTGGCAATTGCCGGATCCGTGGGTACTGGAACCCGCGCATCGAGCGTTCGATCCCTGTCCACAGCTTTATCATTTGAGGGAAGCGTTGGTGAAGTTGGTGGAATCCAAGAAGACCACTGGTCAACCGATACGCGTACGCTCGACCGCGCATCGAGCCAAGAAGGAATGAACTTGAGTCGTCTGGTGCCAAAACCAAACATGTGCAAAAGCAAACGACTCCCGAATCCTCTTACACAAAGTATCGACAACATGCATCTGGTGAATTCTTTACCACGAAGTCCACAGCTGCAACGCGCGTCTAGAAGTCCAAGACTTGATATCCCATCTAGAAGATTAACAAAATGCAATTTTAGATCGAAAACTGGTAAAGAATTTATAAAATGATCGTATTAAATGATGACTTAATTTATTTTTTTAAATATATAATGGATGATGATTGTAGTAGTTTTATTATACTCTTTCCTTCCTGAGTTTTTGCTTTAATTGAGTTTTGTCAGTTTGAGTGGGTCGCTTATTTAACGAGGAGTCTTTTGCTCAATAAGAGCACGCTTCGCGTCATGTTTTTCTCTTCAGACCCTCGTTTGCAAATTGCCCGGTCGTTTAAGCGAATATTTTGAGTTCGTAAATAAAGAAGTGTGCTCCCTTTTTTAATTCAATGGCAGGGGAGACATTCTTCATCTTCTCAGAAAATGCTGTCAGAGCAGGAAAGATAAATGATGAGATGCGTTTCATTCCAGCGAGATGACAATTGCTCAATCGAGAACGAGTCACGACATTATTTAACACAAAGTGCAGCTCGCTTGGCAAAGAGCAAATCCTCTTGCCTTTCATTAAGGGGATTTTCTTTACGAAAAAAAAGTCGAGGGGAAAAAAATATAATAACAATGTGCAGAATTTTTTCGCGCGTAAATTATTGTTCTGTGTCCCTCAGGATAAGATAGGTCTTGAGATTTGTACGAGACGGGACACGGATACGACACGAATGTAAAAGTTTTTGGAGAAAAAGTGTCGCTTCACCGCTCAAGCTTCTAATTGAGATTAATTACCAGAGCAGAGCGAGATAAAGTTATCCGCTAAAGGGAAGAAAATGCAGCCAAAAATCCGACACTTGACAAAAATGGTGGAGAAGATTTTGCAGGGAAAGCGGAGGAATGTGACAGTGGCGAGCTGTCGCCTCATTGGAGCGCATTTTTACTGCGTCTCATAAAACCAGTGGAGCACGCGGCCGTAATTAGAACTTTGACTCAATTAAAAATTAATCATTAAAACGAGTGAGGCGCACAAGGGGGCGCCACTCGCAATACGTACATAATTTGGAAAGGCTTCTCTGTTGAAACCATTATTTACTGCTTAATGACGTTGAGGCCACGAAGAAATTAATATACAGACAACATGTGTATTGCTTGCTAATCTCTACTCATTGATTAATTCGTTGAGCCAGAACCTGGACCTTGTGCTGACACCCATTATGTTAGACCTGCTAAGGGTGAATCATGCTTCAAGATGTGAAGGGCAACTGGATCGTCCCCTAGTCAAGGAGATGTGTGTACCCAATGAGAATTTAATAACGAATTCCAAATTGCCCAATGCATCCCACCGATCTGTCACTCCAGTGATGCATTGCTCACAACTTGTCTCTGCAGGAAAACCAAACTCGGGCGGAGTTTCGCATTGAGTTATGGCCGTTTCTGGGTAACCGATTAATCTAAGATTATTACAAGCCTGAAACAATAAAAGTTTTAAATATTAGAAATTTCTTTTTTTTTTTACTTTATTCGTTGTCATTAGAATTCGTAATTCTTTTTATTTCTTCTTGTTTTTTACTTGTTAAAACACGTAGGATTTGTTTGGATTATTTTCAAAGGTATTTTTTAAGTTAGTAAATCTTAAAGACTTGTTCTAGGAAAAATCGTGAGTCATAAAACTCTTCCATTTAACAGGCATGAGTAAATGTTTTGAATCACGTGTTCATACACATTCCCACGCAATGGCTTTAGCAGAATAGACCCTCTTTTTGATTCATGCTTTACGAGGGCAGTAGGGCTGTGTCCGCTAATGCACGCGCGAGGCACTTCCCCCGGAAGTTTCACTCACGTTGCCGGACCTCATGGCAGACGGAAGGCAACGAGCATGCTTTGCCATTGTATCAAGGCACGCTCCACTGTCCACAGAACCTCCACCGTTGCTTCGTCCTCGAGCCAGCTTCTCTTCCGGCGCTGGGAGTTGCAAGAGTGAGTCATTCAGTTGTGCTCGAGACTTGGTGCGTTAGGGATCATTGGCTAGCCCCAATTACAAGTTGCGTGTTCGGCTTTACTCTAATCTTTTACGGAACTTTTGGCAATTACCTTCAATCCGGCTTATTATTACAAAATCTTGGTTCTTGTTTATTTTTTTTTTGTTGTTATTATTTTTTTTTTTTAAATATTTTATAGAATGTTCGTTAATGTCTCGATATAGTTGTATAAAGAATCTGATTAAATTGTACACAAAAGGTTAAAAATACATAAATTTATTACATACAGGAATTAATTTACACGCAATAGATTCGTGCTCACAAGTACCAATCCCCATAAATTACATGATTTTATTTTACATGGGTTCCTACTGAATGGGACTATATGTTCATTACCAAGCTAATTAGATGTTATTGTTATCTATTATATCAAAATAAAAATATGTGAATTTTTATTTGTTATTTGGTGTTTATATTTTTAATATAAAGTTTTATTTCGTTTGCGAAAAAGTTTAGATATTGCTTTGCTTTGGTTTATTAATCTAAACTCAGGCAGTTTTAATCCAAACCCTTGTCATGGAATGAGCAAATAAAACAGCCCACATCACAGCTGAGAATGTGAAATAAGATTGTAAAAATGTGTTCAAGATTTCAGGAAGGGTAATTTCCATCCACTTGTTTATTACGAACCACACTGCTAATCTGCCGACTTCCCAGTAGGATGCATTTGGTCTACATTTAATATTAAATTATTTTAGAGTGCCATTTTAAAAAATATAACTCGCACCTCAATTCTTGATTAGCTGCTACAACGTATACTGTCATTAAGATAAAAATCATGACAAAGATTATCGTCACAACACCGACTATCTATTAAACAAAATATAAAACGTAATAAAATATAATTTTTTTAAAAGCCATTATTTTCTTACTTCATGTTTTTCCGCAAAATCGTGATAAATTGCTACCAATAGTACAAAGTGGATAAAATAATATACTTGTAACCAAACTGGTAAACGAGGATCATATTTTTCTAGTGGAGCATGTACCTGAAGAGTTTTCATCAATTAACTCGTGATACAGTACACGGCATATAAAATATTGGAATTCGGGTACTTTACATCAGGAATGTCTTCCATTAATCCGAGTCTCGGTTTACCAGGAGCCCATCCTGGGCCATTGAAAATGACACGCAATTTATTTTGCCATCCATTTGCAATCCAAAACTGTTTCCATATATGTTGGAAATGACAAAACTGAAATTTAAAAAGTTAAAAAGTTTTTCACACGAAACAACAAACGTATCATCATTTTAATTATGTATTGTGTATTTTCGTAAAAGGCATTCCCAGCAAAAATAAATATTGTTGCTGAAGGTCAAGAGGAATCTAATTAAAGTTGAGGAACCCTTAATGACCTGAAGTGAATCTGAAGTACCAACCACCCACACAATAGATCTCATAACACTTTGTTTTAAATTTTTACCTGAATGTCAATAGGATTGTATGTGTTAATTGGTGTTGTAACGCCATATACAACTTCTTCTTCTTCGTTTTGAAATGATCCGAACACAATGTCCCACACCATTAAAATACCACCAAAGTTTTTGTCAATGCAGTACCGATTCCGACCTAAATTTTGGGCAACAATTGGACTTGAATTAAGATTAAATACTAGTAAAATACATTACAACTTGCCATGATGAACTCTATGATGTGCAGGAGTATTGACCAAATATTCTAAAAAACCTAATTTGCCAATTGCCATCGTATGTAACCAAAATTGATATATTAAATTAAATTGAACATGCACCATAAAAATAGATGGTGGAATACACAAAGCCAAAGGCATATAAAACATCTAAAAATTAAAAATTAAAATTAAAATAAGATCCAGTTATAAAGTGATTTCTTGTGTGGCAAGTTAATTGTGTGTACTAACCCACGTTAGGTACGGATGAAGAATGGACAAACGAAGAGCAGTTGTCATATTATAGTCTTCAGAACTGTGATGTACACTATGCACTGCCCAGAAAATGTTAACTTCTAAATAAAAAAAAGAAAAATGTATTGTATAATTTGTAGTAATTTCAAGAAGTGAATTACTAACCATGGGCTAGTCGATGAAACCAATAATAACCAAAATCAACTCCTAATAAACATAACCACCACGTCCAAGCTGAATCCCAAGGTAGTTCCGTTATTCTATAGTTATTCCAAAACCAGATGTACATTCTTAATTCCATACTACGAACAAACATTCTGCGTGAAAGAGCATTACACTTAATTTATTAATTATGTCATTTCATGCACTGTATAAAACAGGAAAGCCTCACTTGGATAATTCATGAAATAAACCGGCTACGATTGAGGCTCCTCCATCACAAATCCTCAAGGGAGGTTTTCCTTGAAGCCACAACACCACTTGCTCCAAAATCGTGAAGACGAAAAAAAGAGGAATAGACTGCATATCAAATTACGAGAAAAAAATACATAAATTTAGTAAAGAAAAAAGCTGACTGAAGTGAAGAGCATATTATTTTATTTTCCCTTCTTTTTTTCCAAAAAGGTTGGCCACCTGCTGCTCAATACAGGAAACGTTGTGTCCCAGCTTAGAAACGGAAGAGATGTGTGGGTGAAGGGGTAGTTTATTGACCCATTCTGTCTTTTGTTTGATTCTCAAGTTTTGCTGCTCGTTCACAAGTTTGTCACCAGCAGGGAGTTCCAAGTGAATGAAATGGGGGCGTAACGGATGAAGAGTTCAATCAAGCGAAGCAAAAATGCTCAACAAAGTGAGAACTCAAGTTGTAGACTTCAAAACTCACATTTGAAATAAAATTTAAAAAAAATCGAAAACAATCCAATAAAAACACCCATTATGTGAAACTGAAAACTAATTTCCATCTCGATTGCAAATCGTATAACTGGGGACTTATTAGCAAGACAAGCATGTTGTTTTAAGAGCATCGAAAGTAAATTTGAACTTTTAATCGAGAGTGTTTGTGTATATACTTTGCGCTTTCGATAACCTAAATCTCTCGAAATGAATGCAGGATTCCCCAAACACTATAGCTAACGGCAGCAGGAAACATATACCACAGTCCCATAAACGGCATAGGAAAAAACCTTGTCCTCTATCCCACGTGGTCGTCGGTCACTCACCCATCAGATGATGTCTCTACTTTGTTTTCTTGGCCAATCTCACAAGTTCATTACCTTTTCTCAAGCTTTTTTTTATGGACCTGTTATTAATGCACCAGAAAAGAAGAACTAGAATGCACTATTCAACTCTTCTTTTACCTTCCTCAAATCGTAATAATTTTACTTGTCATGATCATTTACTAATTATAGTACAGTATGTGAATATTAAAACATTTACTTTTTTATTTACACGAGGATAAAGAATAGAATAGTTAAACTTGCTGTTAACAAATGCAACAATTAAAGTCAAAGGTCAAATAAGAAAAATGACATGCTCATGTTTCCTTCATTGCTACCTTTTAAAGTACAAACTCGTTTTCACTGAAATAATGTCATTACTCAACTTAATAGATCAAAATACATACGTATATCATAGTTACTGACAATTTAATTCATTTATATCTATGAAAAATGTTACGAAAATAGAAAGAGCCGTTTATGGTAACCTGTTTCGTTTTCCAAAATTGGTACGTCAGGTGACAAGGTGTATATCAGCGAAATTGTCGAAAGGATTTTTTGTACAGAGATACACTCTTTGCAGTTAGGAAGTGGGAAATTAAATTAAAGATCAAATCAAATGATTTAACTTATTTACAAATAAAAATTACTCACCTGCGTTACGTAATTAGGCACTTCTTCAATTGTGGCATATGAAGTCTCGTATGGAGTACATAAATAAAACATGCTCCGGAAAGTGCGAGTCCACTCGGCCACATGATGACCGTAATTTAGAAAAATATCCATTTTAATACAATCTTAGAAAGAATTGATATCAGTATGAATGCCACAAAAAAATTCCGACTTCATCGCATTCATCTGCATCAGCATCTGAAGATCTGAGCCGAGTCACAGGTACAAAAACTAAAATTTATTAGGTCAGCAGACCGGAAATCCTCCCAAGGGCTTCGCTCTCGTTTGTTGTTGTTATGTCACAAAGAAAGAACATAATAATAATGTACAATGGTACATTTTGCGCAACTGTTTTTTTTTTATCACTTCTCATCTTTACTTAATGACTTTTTGTATTTGTATTTGTATTTGTAAAGTTGAATATTTACAAACCAAACAAAATTGACAGTCATTAATTAAGCGCAAATATACTCGCACTATTTAATGGTTTATTTTTTTGCTGTTTAGTTTTGTTTTTCTCATTAAAGCTTTAAAGTTTTAGGGTCATTTAATAATTACATCTCTTACCCCCTGTTGAGTGTAACAAAAAGAAAATAATGGTAATCAGTTGAGAAATGAGAACTTTCTTCTTCTTAATCAAATGTCCAAGTAGGGCAGTCACACAGAAGTCCAGCAAACAGACAAGTGAATAAATATTTACAATTATTACAAATAAGGAAATGTTATTCTATATTTAAAAAAAAAATCAAAGCAAAGAAAAGAAAGAAGTTAGTGTAAGTAAAAAAGTAAATCCGGTCATGATCAGGGTTTGTAATGCTGTGACCATTCACGTCGTGAGTGAATTTGTATTTAAACAACAACAGAAGTCTAGATACCATACAAATAAGGTCATTCCCTTAGGATATTGAATGTTCAAGTCAAAGGTCAATAATACAACTTTACTTTCTTTATTCACTGCTGCTTTTTAAATGTTTTATAAAAATAAATTTTCATAAACATTTAGCTAGCTGATAAGAGTACTTTAAATACGGAAGAGAATCTTATTAATTTTTATAGGTTATTATATATATTTTATATCTTCAGCTTAAAGAGTTTCTTCTTTCTTGTGTTATCTAGATTGGCCTGAACTGAATGTATCAATCACTTTAGGTCATAACTGTAATTTCATTTTGACAAATTTTTATAGCCTTCGTATTTATTTCCTGTTATCAGTTATATGACTTTATATTTATTATTCATAAGTGTTGTTGGGAAGAATTATCTTCTCTCGTTTGAAATTTTGTATCAATAATGAGCAACAGGTACGCGGCAATGTTGCTTGCATTGACCTCATAATAAAGGTTATGTAGTTTAAATGATGCAAATGATGCATTCATATCGTTACTAGAATCAAGATAAGGTCACATTTGATCAACTGCGACATGCAGTGTTCCGGTAAAAAGTAATGAATCTTAGGAAGCCACTTATATTTAAATTATCGTGCTGGGTTCACATAAGGAGATTATTTGTGATGTTCTCAATAGTGGGCTTAGTGCAGTGTACTGTGAAATTTATTTTTTTCATTTTATACACAGACTTTTCATAAAGTCATTTAAACCTGTTTAAAAATTTTAATAAAACAATTCCAAATAAATAATAACTTTTTAAACATATTACTGCGGTTTTGGATTTTTTTACATATCAATTTTGTGTTTATGTTTGCAATTTAATGCTCAGCAGTAAAGCCCAAGGGAAGCGCAATACACACTACTGTTACTAATTGCAAATAAAATTTGCAAATAAATTCATACGAAACAAACGACAAATATGTAAGTTTCAATAAAGCGTATGATGTTTTCAAATTTTTTTAAACAAAAGTATAAAGTTGTACCGTTATAAAGTGAAAGCGAGAAATATGCCAAGAAAAAATAAAAACTAAAAAAAAATTAAACAAAATAAATGAGTTATATAATCGCTTTACTTTTTATCCATTAATGCGCCAAGGCTAGTAAGTGACACAAATACAAATACTGCAAATACTATAATTAAACTTGCTCCCGATTCCTAAAATATAAAAAAAAATCCTGCAAAATTAAATTTCTAAACATAAACTAGTTTTCTCGCAGAATGATAGACAGCAAACTGTTGACGCGATTCCAACCCATAAAAAAGAACACCACGGTTTGAATTAATTCGTAACGGTTACGACCTTAAATTGAATAAATTTGGTATATTAACAAAATAATCAATAAACCCCACTCTTCCAACCCTGGTTTAAAAATCTGCGCTAAAAGGCAGAATGGTTGGTAATAGTTGAATGAACAATCAAGTATAAGTAAACCAACTCTAAAGGGAAACAGAAAGAAATGAAAACGTTTAGTACCGTGCTCATAAAATTTTATTGACGACTGTGAAATGGGAACACACTCACTCCTTCGATGTATTTTTTGAGATAAAACTACGCATTACGCAATGCTGTTGAGATGTTACAAACACAATCCTGGATTTAGTGCATTGAATTGGATCACAATCAAACCACAAATTGTACTCACATATGCATTTTTCTACCATGTTAGTTGTAACAATGATCATAATCTCAAACACTCTGCGTATACTCGTTGATGCAAATCAAAATTCAAACTGCATAACCACGGTGCCCCCACCAAGGTATGGGGTATGGGCTTTTGTTGTAGGCTTTGTGGTGTGTGCTGGTTTGGTCTACAACCCACACTTGTTTGTGAGATCTGATTTGCGTTTTGGATATTTCGAAGGAGTAACCACCCTCTGTAAATATCTCAACAATGCATGCTGCTGAGAGCTATTAATCATTATTATCTACATTGTTTTACCAATAACTGATATGGTAGTACCAGCTGTGAGATTTTCTAACAAAAGGTTTGAAATTTTATTTTTTAATTGCATGGTTACATAATACCGTTGTTTGTTGTTTACTTATATACATTGTAAATATCTCCGTGGTAATTCAATAAATTATTACATTAATTTCATATTCGAAATGATGTGAGGAAAAGTGTGTTTTAATATTTTCAATTTTATGATAACTTTTTGTTATCATTTGCATCCAATGTCTTCACAGATGGCGCTATCCACAATACACTTGAAAGCAAATGAATGATGCTTAAAATTTGGAAAAACCATGAAGGAAGATTGTGTGATGATAAAACTGGTTCCAAAAAGTATTGATATCCAAAAACGAAAAACCAACATCGAAATAATTCTAAGAATGATGAATAATATCTAGAAATACAAGATGGACCAGTATATACTGTAAATAACACTAACACCTAATAATTAATTTCGTTTTTATTTGTCAACCAACTCTACCTATTGTCCAGCAATGCGCCAAGACTAGTAAGTGACGTAAAAAGAAATACTGAAAATATTATAATTACTTGCGTCTCCAATTTCTAAAATGCAAAAATAGATTGCAATAATAGTTTTCTAAACTTAAACTAGTTTTCTTACATCGTGATTGATAGCAAACTGTTGATACAAAGCAACTAGACCCATAAAATGAAAAAATATATACAATTGATTTAATATTGAAAGAGATGGGTTATATCTAACAACTGGAGCCGAAATCTAAGAAAAATAAAATTAATATTTCATTTTCCAATTTTACAGTCTATACGACTACATCTGGTATGTCATCAATATCTCCAAGTCGAGGTTTACCAGGAGCCCAACCAGGTCCTTTAAAAAGCACCGACATTTTGTTGCTGAAACCTTCAGTTTTCCAAAATAATTCCCAAATGTAAACAGCATGGCAGAGCTAGTGCAAGTGGAATATTTATTGCAGCAACACTATTAAATTTATTACAAGTTGGTTGAAATTTACCTGTACGTAAACAGGATTAAAACTGTTTAAAGGATGAACTAATCCGAACACCACTTCTTCTTTTTCTGATTCGTACGTGCCAAACACGTGATCCCAAATCATAAAAACAGCAGCATAATTTTTATCAATGCAGTAACGGTTACGGCCTTCAAAAAATTAACATTTTATTTCAATTTCCAAACATTTTTCATAAATGTTTTACCATGATGAACACGGTGATTGCTGGGCGTATTAATAATATAATCAATAAATCCCAACTTTCCAACAGTACTTGTGTGAATCCAAAACTGGTATATAAAATTAATAGCTAAATGAGGGATGAAAGTAGTTGGAGGAACGAGCAATGCTAAGGGCAAATAAACCACCTTGAAGTTGAAGATAAGAAATAAACCAAGAATAAATATTAAAGGTGTGAATTCTGGCACGGCAATGTACCGAAAAATTAGAATACACTTACTCCTTCAAGGTACTTTTGAAACACAGTCTGACGCAATGCTGTAGTGGTGTTATAATCTTCTGAACTGTGATGCACTTGATGCCCAGCCCAAAGTACATTTATCTCTGCACGAGATAAATGTGAATTTAAATTGATAACTATCTAATGCTGTAAAAACACTTGTTACCATGTGTTAACCTATGAGCCCAATAATACCCCAAATCAACTCCTATGAAGCCAATCCACCATGCCCAAGTCGAATTCCATGGCACGTCAATCAGACGGTAATTGTTGTACGTCCAAATGTAAACAGTTACGATGCTATACTTAACCACAAGTCTAATAGAAAAAATTAATAAAATTATTCTTAACGAATTTAGTGGAATCGAACTAGTGGAAAGTACACTCAACCCTTGCTTTACGACCTAGATAGGTTCCCGAAAAGTTGGTTGTAAAGCAAAATGCTGTATAATGAATCAAGGGCAATTCCCCCTGATTCGTTATGGAATTTCCCGATTTTTGGCCATATCTACGAAACATTGTGGGCCGTAACTCGAAAAGTGCCATACTTTCCTAAGGCCGTTATAGCGAAATGCCGTATAAAGAGCGTATAACGAGGGTTCAGTGTAATGAAATTTTCCCACCTATTCATTTCTGAAAATATTCCTGCGCTGACAGAACTAATAGCATCATTTATGCGAAATTCAAATCTCCCCGAAATAAAGAGAGGAAGTCGCTCCAAAATCACAACCACGAAGAACACCGGAATGACCTCGTGAAAGAAGTTTATTAACTTTTGGGCAAACTAACTACACTTTGCAAGTGCATTTTCGTACATGTCAGTTGCAGGAAAGACTTACTAAAACTTGATAATCAGGAATGTCTTCTACTCTTTGAAATGTTGTTTCGTGAGGTGTGACTAAATAAAATAAAGAACGGAATGGTTGCGTTTTTTCAAACCACGTACTAGTAGTTTCGTTGCTATCCATGCTAATTTAAGATTTTTTTCTGCGTATAATTCAATGCAGCATACTAAAATGAAATGAATATAAAAATATTAGGTGCGTTCAAAGTTAAATGGATTCTTCCAATTTATCTTTTAGATAGCAGACTGTAGCGAGTGGGTTGGCAAGGTTTGGCAATCTATAATTGCGCAGTTGGATTTTTGCATTGTATATTGTAATTGTGTAAGAAATTTGTCCTACCGGAAATCCGAGGATTTGAAAATAGGGTGGAATTCATATACCACTAGTGAATCTCTGGAATCTCTGGAATCTTGAATCTCAGGGTTTGGCTATAATCTCACGAGATTTAGCGAGATTTAGCGAAATTTAGCGAGATTTAACGAGATTGGAATCCGTGGAATCTTTAAGATACCAGAAATTCCGTACATATTTTTCTCTCTTGACCATAACAGTTGGGCCCATTATAACAAAAAACAAACAAAACGAACCAAACGAACAATAAAACCCTGAAAAATGTTATTTCAGATTTCCAATCAACTATTTTTTCACTTTCTGTTTTATTTTTGCAAAAGAAGTAAATAAATAAGAACATGTGGGGATTTGGCGATTAATTCTTCGATTGCTGTTACCTTGTGTTGTTTGTTACTATAACAAATCGGTAGTTCAACCTATTGACAAAAATTGTAAACTGATCTTTATTTTAGCGTTAGGAGCGCTACAGTTTGTTCACAAAAATACGTCACTTCACTGCATAGTTTTTAGTTACGTCATACACAAGTAAATTTACAATCAGCATTGAATTACATATAAATTTTTCAAATTTAGTTCAAACTTTAAAGCAAAAAAAATATATATATATTGTACAATTACTTTTGTGAAAAATTAATATAATCTTAACAGTATGCGTCTCAGAGCAATCAGTTACGTATTCCTTATCATGTATTATTTTGTTTTCCTATGATTTGTTTGGCTGTCAGCTGTGTGATTACCCAACCAAACTCATTCTGAAAATGAATAACCACCAACGATCGAATAGTACATCCGATTACGACTTCCTGCAGCAACAAACCGAAATGGTTACAGGTAAACAACCGCCGAACGTACAACACATACATTTAAACATAAAATAATAATAATAAAACTTTAATTTGCTTTTGTAACATCATTTTAGATGCTCAATCATGTGATCAACCCCAAGACGGATATCAAACAAGTTCACAGAAATATGTGTAAATAAATAAAATAAAAACAGCCACGTTGATTTTAAGTAATAAAGAATAATCTTTGTTCGTTTTTTTAGAGAGGAATGGGAGAGATATTTTAGTAAACCTGCGCAATATGTTTCATACATTCAGAAACAGGCAATGGATGGAAAACTCCGGAGTTGTCGATTTCGCAGCATATGCTGGAGAGTACGAATCAAGACAATATAACTCATTCAGCTATAGTAATTGTATCGTCTACTTTAGATATATTTAGAATGTTTGTCTGATGATCAGACTACATGGGCGGATGAAACTAACCGAGCAAGGTGCAGATACGCAACACTAAAGTCAAAGGTGCGGATAATTTGTGTGTGCGATTCTTGTAATTTGTAATTCTTTTATGCGCAGTTTTTGACTAATCCTCGAATTGAAGATATGACTGAAGATTTAAGTTTGAATAATCCATTATCTCAGGATGAAACTGTGAATTCATTTAAATTAGATAGTGTTATTTACTTAAACAGAATTTGATTGCAGAGTCCATGGAATAGATACTTTCAAGATAGTGAATTAAAAATAACAATTCGTCAAGATGTCATACGCACGTAATTTGTGATTAAAATAAATACAAATTATGCGACTGATTTGTTTTTAAATTTTCTTTTTCATGTAGCTTTCCTGAGATTGAATTTTTTCACAGCCCTGAAATTCGCGAAATGATGGTGAATATTTTATTTTGCTACGCACGTGATTTTCCACAAATGTCTTACAAACAGGTGTGAAATTAACCTGGTTGTGTTGGTAGCAATGTAATAACTACTTGCTTTTAATGCAGGGCATGCACGAAATTTTAGCTCCTATTATTTTCATTCTTCGGTCTGATCATCAAGCCTTTTTGCATGCGTCTGAAATAGAGCTAATACCGTGAGTAACACATTGATTTTAAAACTAATTCTAGATTTTATTATCTTTATTTTATACATTTTAACAACAATTGTTTGTTTTTGCATGAAAATTCGTAGATTCTTAGTTTTTTTTTCCAAATAATTTCAGTTTTTGTGATTCCAATAGCAGGTTAGTGCACGAAATTCATAAAAATTTATTATTTTATTTGTTTAAACCTGAGAGCTAGTGCGTACTAATTAGTTTCAAATTCACTGTTTGTAAATATCAATTACTTGCAGGAATAATGTGCAACTACTGCTAGATCCCAAGTTTATTGAGCACGATTCATTGTAAGCGGAGTATTTTGTGACTACATTCTCATTTACATAGATAAATTTTTGTTTAGTTACATGTTTAGTCAAGTTATGGAAGTTATTGAGCCATGGTATATAATTAGAGATATTTACCCCCAAAAGGTAAGCTTTCTATTAATTACACGCACTAAATAATTTTTTTCCTTCAATTTTAGTCGAACTCCATGAGTGTCAGGCTGTTCGCTCGACCTCAAGACTTGAATCCAACCAACGTAATAATTTTTAAATTAAGTCGCATATACGACCATTTGCTGAAACGCCACGATTCACAACTGTATCACCATTTGGAGAAACTGGAAATTGCTCCTCAAATCTACGGAATGTAAGAACTATAACAACACGCGTGTTTTTTTTTTAATTATTTTAAATATTTTATTTTCAGCCGATGGTTGCGACTTCTTTTTGGAAGAGAATTTCCATTACAAGATTTGTTAGTTATTTGGGATGTTATATTTGCTGACAGTATGGCTTTCGATTTAGTGGATTACATTTTTGTATCGATGTTGATATTCATTCGCGACATTTGTGAGGATTATGTTGAGATTTGAAGGGCAATTTTGAGTTGTGTGTGTATTTGCAGTATTGAACAGTGATTATGCAAGTTGTCTTACATGTCTAATGAAGTTTCCAGCTGTGGCTGACGTTCAGTACATAATGGAAGTAGCTTTGCATCTGCGAGATCCAAACGTAACAAATACCCAAATGTTTATTTATAAATTTATTTTTGATAATGATTGACATTTAAGAATAATCCCAAACCGTGTGGATACTCATCACACATGCTCCAGCATAAACCCACTGTTGGAGGCCGAATGGATATCCACAGGGCCCCCAAAACCAATGTGACGGACACTTTTAAAGATCAAATTAAACCTGGAGTACAGTACGTACAGCGTTTGTATTTTTTTTACTGCAAATACTGAATCGATTGATCAAATTTGTATAGAAAGAACACCCCAATGTCACAGAAAATGATCCAGCGACCAAAAACACTTTCGTTGAATACGGATATAATTATCGGAAGTCAAGGTTCGACCAAAGCTTCGAGCGAGCCAGCGACATTTGATTCACGCTCGCCCAGTCCTCCCCTCAGTAATTTTTTTAAAAACATTGGTGCATTACTTTGTTACTAAAAAATTCCTTTAGCTGAGTCTCTTCACGAACATTCTAAGGTGATTAATCTACGCAGCAGTACGGAACTGCAGTTAGTGCAAAATAAACCTGATAGGCATGTGCCAAGGCATAAGAATGACGACGACGATGAAGTGGATAAAAAGTTGAATAGAGGAGGTAGTTGGCCATTTAAAAGAAACAAAGAGTCAAAAAACAAACATGTATGCATAAAAAAATGTCGTCGTAGATGAATATTAATGAATGATGTAATGTATCAATTTTTAGGAGCTAGATGACAAACCTCGACTGCAAGGACAGTTGCACGATTTGCAAGCGATGAATGCGTACTGTTCGTCAAAAATGACCATCCATCTTGGTAATAATAATTCTAACTGCTTTTGAAATTTAAATATGAAATGTAAACAATTTCAGATCGTTTACAAGATTGTATATTAAAACAAAGTCTCGACTGCGAAGATGAAATGTTAATAGCCTTAGCTGGATTGAAACAAGTAAAAAATTGATTCTACAAATTGTTTGATGACGAAATTATATTCTTCATTTATTTTCAGGTGAGGGACATTCTGAAAGGAACACTTAAATTTAGTTCGAATATTTTGGACGGCGATGATATTGTGATTAATGATAATCATTACCAAGTGGAATCGGCTAAATACGCGTCGTCCTTGCTCGAACCCAAAGACAATAATGCAATCGAGCTTGTTGAGCATTAATTTTACTTGGTGTATAATATGTATGTATAATATTTAATGATAGTGTGCTTAAGACTGATAGATCTGATTGAGCTATATCAAATACGTTTATTTTTGGGCGGCAGAATATTTGAATCTGTTAATCTAACGTAAAAGTTTCAAGCAAACACTGACATAATTTTCGTGCCAAAAGGGTTTTATTTGCCACTAAAAACTTGTATTAATAGCATTTGTTAAAAAAATGAACTAAACGAGAGATTATTCACTTAAATATTTGTATTAAAAAATAAGGACTTTTCTCCATACAATTAAAAATAGCATACATTTTCATGATTGTTTACGTACAAAGAATCATTACAGGTACTTGAAACAATTTTCTTTACAAAATTAAAATGAAATGATTCTGAACAGTTTTGTTCCTTAGCCGGATACGGTAGTTCTCCGATTAATTAAAAAAAAAAACATTTCGAAGGAAATAAAAAGAATTAAAATGAATCACTAAGTTATTAAAATCATGATGGCAATTGACATAACGAAAATTAATACATGATGCAAAAACTAAATTAAAACATTGTGTCCCTGATTCTAAAAAAATACGATATTTTTGCCAACCAATGTGTCGTACACGCGAAATACAATCTTAAGCATACTGCAAAGAAGAAATAAAAATTTCAAAACAAATGTGCAATTGCTTCTCGCCACCTCAGTATTAATAAAAACTTAAAACAATAACATAACCAAATAATTACAATTACTGAACTACATATATTTATATATTAATTTACACATCATCCAAGATGACAGACCGAGACAACAAATAATAGAAGTTAGCACTGAGTAAAGAACATCAAAATGTTATCAAAAACACTTTTACTTTTTAAACTTTGGCAACATTTAACAAAAAGGAAAGTCTTGTTTTACTACGTATATATTAATACCCAATTATGCAAACTATTTTCTTTTTATAATTGCATTTTTTTTTTGTCTTTTGGAATCGATAAAAATAATTTCTACGTACAATGTCTACTCAACACCCTGAGATTAAAAATAAATGGGTGCAAGTGGCACTAACTCAACTGCAAATTCAGTTGTCTGAGCAACGATAGGACCAATTCACGTAAGGTCTAAAAAAAAAAAAAGAGAAATTCGATGATTGTATTACTGCAAAACGTTTGTAATTAAATGTAATTTCACCTGAGGTTTACAATATTCCTCCAACCAACTGAAGACACATCCAGACAATTCGGCAAAATTTGTCATCGAAATTGTATTATTAAATGATTGAAAAAGTGAATCCATTATAGCTTGAAACTAAAAGAAAATCATCATTAGTTAAATGATAAAATTAATTACTGAAAATCCTCTCATTGTGCACCCGCGCACTATCGGTAAAATGAAGTTTCACCCTCCACTTTATTAGAGGTCCGCGGTCTAATAGTATGGTGACCAGATTTTGGAAATAAAATACCGTGACACCCATTAGCGATACAAAATTACCCAAAAATTTAGCCATAATGCACGGAATGGTGGAACCTGAAACAATCTCTCCACATACTTCCTTCGAATGCCATAACCTGAACTGCCAGCGCCGGCCGGGCAATAAGCAGGGCCTTGTGCAGAAAATTGGATTTTTGGGGGAAAAATTGGATTTTTGGGCGAAATATTGCTTTTTTGGACGAAAAATTGGATTTTTTTAGGTAAAAACTTGCAATTTTTACGCAAAAAAAACATGCCTTTTAGCGGGGAAAATGTATTATAGCCGGCCCGGCGCAAGGCCGTGTGCGGGCGCACCGCTCACACAGCCCTCCGGCTGGCCCTGAGAACTGCCAACATATTTAGGTTGAAGAGAGAACCAGTACTCTGTGTTCTAAATAATCAAGAAGTTGTTGACTTTTCAGAGAAAGTTTAAGCAATTGACAGATTTTTAAAAAAAGGAAGTGTCTTTCAGAACACTGAGACAAAGCATCCAAAACCGGGACGTCTGGTTACCCTGTATTAAATGCTAGGCCAATTTTACAGCAGCTATTATTGCTGCTGCTAACAATAACATCTGAAGTGGATCGAAGGCTTATACTTCGCATATACCTTGTTTAAATACAACGTATAGCTTCAATTTGGTTCCATCACCTTTAGCAGCTGAAACAACGATAAGATTCATTCTTACATGTCCAGTTGACTTTAATTCAACACTTTCTACACGCCTCTATCATAATGCCCCCCATTATAATAGAATCCCACGCACTAATGACAATTTTTAAATTTCCCCCGCATTTAAATAGAGACCTGCGGTCTAATGGGGGCCGCGCACAATGAGGATTTACGGTATGTTATTTATGTTTTACCAGCTGAAACTTGACTTCATCGGACAATTGATTTTCCGCTTGGCTAGGCTGATTTTGATGAGCACGGACAATCTGCTCATAATTTCTAGAAAAAGGGAGAAAAAAAAAAACAAATAACGAAATTGGTTTACTCGTAATTTAATTGTAAATATATTACGCCTTCATGATTTGCAATGCAACAACTTCCTTTCTTAAAGCTGCCAATTCATCCTCTTGTTTTTTCTTTTGTTGCAGCAAAAACTGAATATAATCAAGCGCTGTAAACCAAAACAAAATTTTGAGTCAAGAAACACGAATCCATTTTATGTTATAACACACATCTTTGCAAAATCGTTGCTTTGCTTAGTTTGTAACCGCTAACGCTGTCCTGTTGCTGACAAGTTGGAACAAGGTCTTGGAGAGTGTCATAACCTTTCTGTAGATAAAATGTAAAAATCAAAACTTTAAAAAATTCCAACATTTAAAAATAATTTTTTGTTTTACTTTAATAGCATCTCTTCTTTTCTGTTCAGCTTGAGTATGAGCTTCTCGGCGTCGTTCTTTGTAGCTCATCGTTGATTTATCACTATCTTCATCATCTGAACACAAATAAAATGTAAATTATTTAAAAAAAAAAAATCTAAATTGAACATAAACCTGAATTATGAGCCGATGACTCCGTGTGAATTGATCCAGTACTTGACGTTCTGGTAAATGAATATCTCCCCGGTCCGTTCGGACTTCCAGGCTCGAGCTTTAGATCATTCCCTTCATAAACTAAAATAAAAAGTTTATTAATAGATTTAAAACGCAAAAAAAGAGTTAAATTTACCTTGTGCAAAGTTTACTTCATCATAGCCCGAATTTGCCATAACTTTTGTACGCTTGTACATGAATTTGGCTGTAAACGAGAGGACTGAAATACAGTTGAAATTAATAAGATAACCTCCAACAAAATGTCACTGGAAAACTATATCTAATCTGGTAATTAAAACAACATTTTGTTATTTTCTTATCCTTGGCATTGAATATCTTTGCCAAACAAGTTAGAGGCTAATTTTTCAGGTTTAAAATTTAATTCTAATCAAGTTTATTTCAAAAGTCGATCGAATAAAACCAATAATAAAACAGATATAACCTTTACCATAATATGTTTGCGAAATTCTAGGCTGTTTGAACCAACGATATTCGGATATCAAAACCAAGCAAAGCATTCCCATTCCCATCCCATCATGCTACATTTTCAGACGTCATTTCCTGTTTCGTCTCAATATTGATTTCCGTTTCTGAGAAAGGTGGCGAGGTTGCGGCGAAGAGTCCGTGAAAAGGTAACAGAACACAAGATTTATATTCCATATCATATTACATTTTGCTAATTTCTTTTTATTCGTTTATCCGGCTGCAGGAAGAAGGAAACTAATGGTGTTTACCAAAATGGCGGATCTAGCAACTTTGATAGAACAGGACATTCCGGAAGGGAAACAGAGCTTGCAGGATAGTTTCATAAATCTAGAAAGGGTAGCGGAGTATTGTGAAAGCAATTACTTTCAGGTTAATAAATTTAACGCAGGAAACGGCATGTTTTTTTTGCTAAATTTTCCTTTTATTGCTAGTCTGAGAACAAACGTGTTGCTTTAGAAGAAACGAAAAACTACACTACACAATCGCTCGCCAGTGTGGCGTATCAGATTAACACATTGGCTTACAACTTCCTGCAGATGTTGGACCTTCAGACCAATCAATTGACCGAAATGGAGTCTCATATCAACCATATAGCTCAAGTATAAATGATTTCCTTTGCGCGATACTTTCAATGAGATTAAATTTTGGCATTTGATTTGCCAGATGATCATGATTCACAAAGAAAAAGTTGCTAGAAGAGAAATTGGCGTACTGACTACGAATAAAAGTACGACGAGACAGCACAAAATCGTGGCTCCAATCAATCCGGAACGCCCAATCAAATACATTAGGAAGCCGATAGATTACTCGGTTTTAGACGAAGTGGGTCACGGAATCAAAATGACAAACATTACACCCAGAACAAAACGACCAGTGGCAGGAGGACCGTCCACTCCACCGTTGAATGGTCAAAGTGGACCACCACCGACGACAAAGCCTCCCACTCCACCACAACCAACACGTGCAATGGGTAGTTTGACGAAGGGATCGCGAGAATACAGGGTGCTTGCTCCGCCCGTAGCTCCACCTCAAGTTCCGAGCAATTACGCGCCAAATTATCCATTGGGTCATCCCAGGTCCCAAGATGGAAGACGTGAACGAGGCAGCGGTTATGGATCTCTTCCAATGATGTCGAATCAAACGTCAGCGATGCAGCAGCAACACATGCAGCCGCAAGTTGGGATGGTGTATCCAATCACCCATCACGCAGTCGGTCACGGCCACGGTCAAATGATGCAGCAGCCAACTACTCCACAAATGATGCCTGTAGAAATGGGATTTGGCATGACTAATCACCACCATAGTATTAGAAACGAGTTGTAACGACGAAGCAATCGAAATTGATGATTTCGTTTATTGTTTTTGTAGATGCAATTCCGCCCCCAACTCCTCCTCCACCACCGGTTAATAATTTAGGAGGCGCTGGTGATTATGATCGGCAAGGAAATGGTTTGTTTTGGTTTGAAACTCCTCGATTGGTTGTTTAGTTTTGATGATTTTTTATTCGTAGCTTCGCCGCCATTACCACCTCCACCTGATGACGAACAAGCCATGTTTATGAATAGTTATGCACCGCCGTCACCTCCAGTTTTCGGGCACGGTGCGGAAGATGGGCCTGATTGGGTGCCCAAAACTTACATGGAAAAAGGTTAAGGTTATGCTAAGGGGGAAAAGGATTTTTGTTTGATTTTTATTTTTATTTGTGACTTTAGTTATTGCTATATATGATTATGCAGCCGATAAGGACGACGAACTATCATTTGCGGAAAATTCGGTTATTTACGTTATAAAGAAGAATGATGACGGGTGGTACGAGGGTATGATGGATGGAGTGACTGGTTTATTTCCTGGAAATTACGTTGAACCATGTTTGTGATTTGAATTGTGTTATTGATTGCAATTTTTGTTATTGGTTTAACCTTTTTCATATTTGACAGGTTTTCAGAACTCCAACCGTTCCAGATATTGAAGAATAGAATTGAAGGCAGATCGAATTTCTTAACATAAATTTAGATGTAGGAAAAAAAAATTTTGCACGTTTAGAAGTGATCTTTACAAAAATTTACATTAAATATTTAATTTTTTTTTCTTTCTTTTTGTAGATAATTTTCAAATTAATAGTATTATTTCAATTTATTATTTACTCTATCTTTGGTTTTTAATTTGCATAAACTTATTTATTCTATCATTTCTATTGATTTATACATAATGTTCAGATAATTCATGCTTCTACAAAAGCAAATAGAATAAACTCATACAAATTTCATATATTTTTATGTACATATAGTTTTTTTTGTAACTTTATATATCTCGCAAATAAAATGTTGCATTTGTTTTCTCTTATCAATTTGTCACGAGTTTTAAACGTTGGTTTCCTGGTTTGGACTTGCGGCTGACCTTTGTCATCAACTAATTTACTAAATGGAATTAACGCTCTCCTGCCTTTCAATTATCTCGGTTTGTTGAACTTTATTTTAGCATAACACTGGCATTGTGAAAAAGCAAACACCATAATTAATCAAGGCTTTGAATTAAACCCCAATCATTAAATACCGATACATATTTTGCTATCTGTCCATATAACATTTTTTGATTCTTCGATTCATTAATCTTTATTTTATGTACCATATTACGGTATTTAATTATAAAACAGTACGTATGATATTTAAATTTATCATTATATTTCGTAACTCAACAAAAATAGCCTATATAATCTAGCAATTACTCTACTTAAAGTAATGTGTACATTTGAACTCGAATTGAACTCATAAATTGTATTAGAATTTAAAAAAAAAAAAAAGCAATAAAGATTTCATGCAAATGGAGTGTGTCATTGATTATTGGTACAAGTTCATTAATTTTCTTGATTTACAAGGCAATAGTAAAATCTAATAAATGATTAAATAAATAAATAAAGGGACAGCTCAACAACATCATCCCTTCCCCAATATTCTTCATTGGCTTTATGACTACGTCGTGCGTGATGTTTGCTCCTATAATTTCACCCATAAGTGTGTCTTGTCAACTGATTATCCTCGGGTTAAGTTGAAAGTTGTGTTCAAGACATCATGTCATTTATTTGGTTCCAGGGGAATAAATTGTGTGTAAGCTGTAGCGAAGTAAAGTTGTGCAATTTGAACTTATCTCTTTAGAAGTGAACCCTTCTCCCTTAGGAAAACTTGAAAAAGAATTCAAACTGTTGTTTTGATTCTATGCAATCAAATGAGTTTTTGCAGATACCGCAAGTAATAAGTATCCACACCCGATAATAATCGATATTGATGAACCAAATTTTCAAACAAAGAAATTAATTCTGTAGAAAAAAAGAAATAGGTGGAGTAAAGTTAAATTCAATAGAATTTTATGGCAGAACCTTAAGTAGTATTGATCGTGTCTGTGTGAACTTGAATAATCGAGAATAATGTATACGCTCAGGAGATTTATGGTAATTTTAAGAAGCAGGACGCATTTTGCTAAAACTAAAGTGCCTACATGAAAGTTTGCTACCTACAAATTATAAATATATTGCTAAAAGAAAACGTGCATGCGTCGTTTTGTAATCCGCCTAAATGGTTTCCTAGAGTACCAACTTTTAATTCGATTAGAAATCTGACACCCACTAAACTTCCTACCGTTATTGGACTAAATCAGTCATTTCTTGATTAAAGAAACTGGAATCGTTTTCAAGGAAACCATACGGTTGAAAAGTTTTCCATACTTCCTAGTAACATTCGTCTAATTATGGCTAATTATAATTAATTAAAGCTTTAAAAAATAATACCGTATTTCATTTATGTTGTAAATTTTCGCATTTAAACGAGTCTTTTGTTTTCTCTTTCACGCGCATCAAATGTTAACAACTTAATTAGCTGGCTTAATTAGATTTAGAACTAAAATAAAAGCAAGGTGTAAAATTTACTACAGACTTTAAAGGTATAAGTAATTCAAAGAGTAAGCAAAGTCACTAAATCATTAAATTATGCACAAGAACGAGACTATAATAGAGTGTGACATGTTTCGATCGTTTAGTGAATGGAGTTCTTTATAATCCTTTGCATAATGCCTTGTTATATTTAAAATCTCATAAAAAGAAATGGGTAAACAGAGTAAAAATTCTTGTTTGTTTTTATAAATCTGTTTAAAAAAATATATTGTTTTTGGAGCCATACAGATTTTAATCACATAAAATATACAAATCCATAAATTAAATAAAACAATTTTATCCGAAAACCCGAAACAAAATTTTAAAAAAAGCAGAATTAATCTCTCCTAGAGAAAATATAAAGATAAGCTTTCAATTCAGGCATTCGCTCAGAAATGGCCTGAGAAGAATAATAAAAACAGGGTTTAGGTCACTTACACCAAAGGTACAGCTAAGCAGCATTTACGTCAAATAAAATTTCATACTGGGTGTCTATTACTCCTACGTTCATACGCGAGCGCGTGGGTAGTGTGTTGTTAGAAATAAATGACTAGTTAGGCCCACTGGCTGACTATCAACTGTTTTATTAGTTTCGAAATATCACATCTCCCCCACGTGGTCAGTAACCCTGACCAATCAGTAGGACCCACCGAAGGGACAATACAACCTAACAACACAGGTGGGAAGTGCTGACAATTTGGCACGTGCCAACATTTTTTTCCTTCTCTTTTCCTTTTTTTTTTAACTTCCTGTACAAACCGTTTGCATTTAAAGTTTTATATATACAAATTGCAGCAATTTAAATCGCCTTTCTGCAAGATAAGTCTTGTAGGGCCCCAAGGACCTTAAATGCAGTACTTTTCTTCGAAGTAATCCTGTAAAACAAAGTCATCCTTTTTTGAAAATTCAATAATCAAAGAGAATTTTATGTTTTTCGAAATTGCCTGTCGAACAAATGTATAAAAAAAAAACTTTGAGTAGAAAACGCCGTCTTGTCGTCGTGGGCTTCACTGACAGCCTGCTTTGCAATGGAAAAAAAATTGACGGATGAGGGTTGAGAGGAGGTTACTGGCAAAATTCCAGATATTTGAAAGCATCCATCACACGTGCGTGACGAGTAATACGGAAATAATATTCCCGAAGGTGACGTCACAATAAAATTGGGAGCAAAGCCCCTGATGTAACTTGGAAATTAAATTAATACCGATCTCGTGTTCAGCGAAATCTTTCTTCGGAAATTTATCACCACTCCCAATAAGTGATGTACGTTCGTTCTTGCAGCAGCTTTGTACTTTTACTTTTATTTATCGACGCATATATTTTATCAATGGCTTGCAATTTCGTGAACAAAGCTTTTCCCATGGGCCAATAGATTTAAATGGTGCTTGTGACGTCACTAATCAAGGCTACGACGAACTAAAAAGGTGGCGCCACTACTACTCGTGGCTTCGAGTTCCAGTTGCGCCAAGCGTGCTCCACTAAAGAGAAACAGACGCGCTGCTGCGTGGCAAGAGGTTGAGTTGGTCAGCTTGAGCGCACTTTTCTTTCTCATCCATCAATCAACATGACAAGTTGTTGTAAGTACGTCAGTTATTCAATTGATCACCCAAAATCAATTAATAGCAAAGTAGAGTTCGAGACTTTTTATTCCAAAATAACATCTTTCTTCTTATTCTTCTCTTAACAAAATTGCCGTTGACAGTTATAAACTCTCAGTGATGAATCAATTAAGTGGTTTAATAAGGTAAAGGGCAAATAAAATTCACATCCTATTAACACCAAATAAGTTAGGGGGAAACGTTCTTCAAGTTCAGTGCCAAGGAGACCCAATCACACAGACCACTAAGTTTTTTTTTATCGATTTAAAATGAAAAAAGAAAAAAAAAACAAGTAAAAGCTAGTAAAAGTATATTGAGTTAAGAAAACTTTATAGGCACTTTGTGGCCACTCATGAAATTACTTCGAAGTACTTCTGGGGTAAAGTTTTTGCAAATTAATTTTTTTTAATTGCATAAAACTTTTTAATTTGTTATAGAACGATATTAATAAAATGTTTTAAGTTACGTTTTCAAATTAAATTGACAACAACCGGTCAGGTTATCTTGTTTGTTTCTCATTTCTTCGTAACGGATCGGGTTCGGTAATTGCGTAAGCACCATTAAAAACATGATTGGTAAAACCTTTTCATGTCTGTCTTTAATTGGATAACGGGGGTCAGATAAACTGTTTAGTGCGACTGCGGCCGTGTAGAACTAAAGGCTTGGCTACAAATTTTCTGATTGTGATGCAGGAAAGCAATCTCAATTCTCACGTAGCGTTGGATTTGCACAAATCACAAGGAATGCTACATTAGAAACGTGGCCAAATAAACCTCAAACTTAATCAATTTAACCCTTAATAGCTGTCAGATTCTAAACGTGCAAATTGCCTTCATTCTGTTTAGACTTTCGTTGTTAATCAATTGTGTTGTGTTATCTCTGTGCGCATGTTTTATCTATAAACCGTCCATTCGTAAACAGTTATAATTGAAATTAAATCAAAATTAAAGTTTAATTGAAACACTTAATATAATATAATGTTATTAATGTTTGTATTACTATTGAAAATGAGAAATGTTATCATTTCCTAATAATGCCAAAAGCAATGTAAAACTAAGTACATGTTCCAGGTTTCCTTAGGAACCCAGGTGGGTGCAAGGAAAAAACAATTTTTGCAGAAAAATATCAGAAAGAAAAAAATAATTGATTAATGTTTGATGAAACCAACACCTTTATGCAGTTATTTACTCGTTAATTAATTAGGAAGTAACTTTTTATGTCAATTTGTAGTTGCGCTTTTATTTTTATTAACTATATGGCAAATTGCCATATTAAAGATAAACTTCAATTGGGTCAGTGAACTGAATAACGTTATTTAAGATGTATGATCAGTCATTGTCATTATAATTTTACAATAAGTCCACGCAAGGACTGGCCATAGAATGGTCCGGTGAAATCACTAGGCTAGGCCGCTTTAATTATCTTTCTTTGCCACGCATACACATTGGGTCGGTTCGTTTCTGAACAAGACAAACGAATCCCCATTAAAGCATCATACAAATACAGTAGTAAAATGTGTCAAATAAAATTGATATTCATAACTTAGTTTGATTTATGTCCATGAAAGTAAAGTTAATAAAAATGGACTGGAAAGTTAATGTTGAAAATGCAAAACATTTTATTGCAGTTTCCTAAGCTCTAAAGCTCGAAGTGATATTGTAAAATCGACACCCAAGTTAAGCTAGAATATCAGTTTCTGTTTGCCGATAGGGTATTAAAAGAAGAAAGAAAGAAAGAAAAACCCGGTGAAAGTATAATCTGCATTAAAGATTATGCGCAATAACATGTTTTTGCTCAATTTGAAACTTGTAAATGGTAATCGTCGTTCAGAAGCAAACTGTTCTGTTTAGATAAAGCTCGTTTTGAGTTCAACGGTCTCTGTACGCCTCACTGGCGCTTTAGAAGTAAAATGAAAATAAAAAGAAGCAAAGTACCCCACCCGCGCAACCGAGAAACTTATATGTCATGTGAAATGCTCAAGGGTGCACAAATGAAAAAAAATCTCATGAGACTCAACACCTAAAGTGCACCGTATATCTCTGCCTAACGGCAATACAGTCGCCACTACATATTTTTTTTAAAAAATTCATACACAGACTGGATTAAATTTATGAGAAAATTGTGTACAATTTTTTTTTCTCTTATTTTTTCTTCTTCAGATTTATCGTTTTGTTTAAAATGAGAGAACCTGGACTAGGATATATCTAATTGTGGAAAAATTCAATTGAGTTAGGTTGGGAAACGTTCCAAGTTGTCTGGATGTAAAGATTGTGATATATGGCCCCACAACCTTACACAGTATATTGAAGGATAAAACAAAACCTGTATTGTTGTTGCAAGAATTCTAGAGGCTAAGCTCCATTAAATCTGTTAAGTTGCAGCCGCACATTTCTTTAAGGTGTAAAGGCAGAGAAGCAAACAATACTCTGAGGCGGTGCTTTTCTAAATTTAACCTTTTATGTTAGTCACTTTATTATTACCAAACAGAAAGTGCGCATTCAGATAGATATTATTTATGTTACTAAATTTTTTTTTGTTAGTAATTTTTTTTAAAGGATATAAAAAAAAACGTTTAAAAATTATATTTTTTTTTATTATTATAAATTTTTTCTTCAAAATGCGAAATGTTTACATACCATCTCAGCTCATCTTATAATCAAGGTGTGTCTTCACTGTCGTCACGTAGGCTAAGTATAGGAGGGGAATCATAAACGAACTCGATAACAGTGAAATAAAATTTACGAGCAGACCAAACGCAAGAAGGGAACTAGTTAAAACGACCACAAAACTAACATAAAAAGCTATACATCATTAATCTTGCAAGATGCTTATCTACCGGTCATAGCTGAAAAACTTTAAGTTTAAGCCAATGTTTACACACTGGCAGACGGCTTAATCACGTAACAGCCTAGCTTTGAGATGAGCTCAGGGCACAATTGTCATTTGTCAAAGAAAACCAAACATTTTTTTTTTGTTTATCACTGTAGTATTGAATTTGACGATACAGCTTGAAGGAAACGAATAGTCCATAATGTTTAACATTAGATTGATGGATATTGTACTGCTACAGTACACAGTTCCAGTCCATGAAAAACATAAAATAAACCTAATGTATTCAATAAATGCACCGCGCAGCTAGTGGCAAAGCCCTCAAATTTTCGTTGAAATTTTTTTGGCAGGCGTAAAAATAACAAAATAATATGATGAATGGTATGGCGGATCAACCTGAAAAACGAAGCCATATATCAAAACAGTAAAAAAAAAAAAAAAGTAAAAAAAGAAAGAGAGTTGAAGTAAGGTTTAAATGAGTGCAAATCTCAACAACAGTTTAGAAGTTTTTTCAACTGGCAGAATGGGGAGTTGGTTTCTATGGTTACTGGTCCCTATGGCTGCATTATTATAAGAATCTCACAGAATCGTACACATTGCTTGAAAAAAAGTCTCACATAGATATTCTTGTATGACAAAAAAAGATGTTTTAAAATTTATTTTACACCATGTTCGTATAACTTCCCCATATCCTAAATTTATGTCTTTTTGTCTTTTAAAGAGATTAAACTTTGATAGTTTGATAGCAGTTGGTGTGTATCAAATTATGCTACAAAAATTTTGCACTACACTAAAATTCAGATCACTGTGTGGTGATCCTGAATTAGGATCTAAAGGAATATTCCTTAGTTTCATTGTTGAGAAATGAAATGTTCCAGGTTCTATTAACAGAGTTGGGACAGGAAGTCACACTTCCTGTGTTTTACTCAGTCTGAACCAAACCATTGAACGTAAACATCACAACCTTGTCTGTCTGAGTAAACCCTTGAAACAAAGAATACTTCTAGCCAAGCTCGTAATTACCTTCAAATTGGACTTTAGATCCACTATTCTGGATTGCCCATGAATCAGCAATTCCAGGATACATTGGTTTAACCTTTTCTAGCCAAAAAAAAGGTTATAGTTTCTTAATCCACAAAAGGAAATGCCTTTTTCGACGCACAAAGAAGAGTTCGGATTCGCCTTTGAGAGAATGCCGATCCATTGGGCGCAGCAATTGACCCAGAGGATCGGATAGAGAACTACAGGAGGACTGTGTAAAGAAAAGTTCGAGTTCACTTAAAAGTGAATGCCGATCCGGTGGACCAAGCAGCTGGACCATAGGAACAGATAGAGAACTGCAAGTCGGCTGCATGAGTAAGGAAGCAAAACAGTGAATTCTTTCACTACCCAGAGAAATACATGTGAAACTGTAAATTCGTTCATTATACGAAATTATCCGTTTTAAGGAATTATTCCTATTACGGAAAAAAACAACTTTGTAATGGGCATATGCACGTACATTAGATAACTTGATTGAAATCCTTAATTTGATATCTAGCTGTTAATGACTGTAATTTAGCATTGGGTCTATCTGCTACACAATTTTCACTTAACTACACTCTTAACAATTCCCTCTGTAGCTACTATAGCTTTAATAACCTAATTTTATTTTCTTTCAGTTTGGTTATTGTAAACCCAAATATATATGCAATGGGTAAATATCAAATAATATTTCGTATCATTTATGCAATTGTTATGCAAATTTAACCGAATTAAACAAAATTTAAAATATACATGTCAGACAAAAGTTTTCAATCTGTCAATGGCAGGCTTTTGCGCAAAATCCTCAAGAGAAATGTGATTTGACTGCAAACACCTTGAAAGCCAATCGTGATTCCATTGGTCTCAGCAAAAACACATTCAACATCCCCAAGAGTTTCTGCCCCGATTCTACCGTCTGCTTAGTTTCTATGCTTGACAATACAGGCGAAACGCAATTGAAAGTCGCAGGTTTCAGAGCAAAGCCAAATATTTAAATTCACAAAGTGATATGATATCATATTTCACAATCAACGGTTCAAAATATAGGAAATAGAAATATTTTATGACAAATGAATTTCATATTTCTAATTTAAATACGCAATAAATTTCATTACTTTGCCATATAAGGAAATTGTTCATGTGTGTACATGAGAGAAAAGAGCATTTTATTGATCGATGATTTTTTCTGAGTGAAAAGCATTTGAGATTTTGCCCACTTTCGGTCAGTTTGTCATGAAAATTAACCATGCACAATAAAAACGTTCATAATAATGTTTTCCCCACACTGTTTTTATTACCCTTTTTATGTTTGTGTTGTTATTTTAATTTATATATAAATAAATCAAGTGTCGGTTTCATAATGATAACAAAAATAGGTTAATTAGTAGAGTCGTGGTATACAGTTACTATTAATAACGTGTCTATAAAAGAAACAAGAATATCTTTTAAAGGGAATTGTCATTTCAGAACCATTTGCAGTTTGTGGAGGCCTCGTCTGTATCTTTGATAGCGCCGTGAAACCAGTGAAAATGGGTACTGATGACGAAGTAAAACATTTGTAATGGACAACGTGAGTCGAATTAAGCAACCAACCAACTAGATGATAACTGCGGCTGTGCTAACATGACAAGCATGAGTCTGTCGGATGTGGAGGAATGGCTCGACTCCAACCCCGATCACGCACACGATTATTTTTTGCGTAAAGCGGAACTCGGACTCATCAACAAGTGGCTAGTTCTCCATGGATTCCTATCTATTCGCGATTACGTTTCTTCTCGACGAGGATCCGCGTCTTATAACAGTGCTAACAATTCACCGGGATCTCCACGTTCAGCTGCTGAAAACGCGTTCTCCGGAGGAGTCGGAGGCGAAAGCGGTGGAAGCAGTGATCCCGGTGACAGCAACAACGGCTCCCAGCACCGATCTAACTCGAAAAAGTATTTACGACAAGATTTTGCTAAGTCCAAGAACCGGAGCGTCTTCCGCACGTGCGAGCCGGCCAGTTTGCCAACGCAGGGCGATGACGCTCAAAACCGACGTTCCAGTTTGAAGGACATGCGCAAGTATTTGTCTCTGCCGCCCAACTCCATCAATATACTCTCCTTACTCATAGAATCCCGCATATTACTCCCAAAGTACCCGTCCATGGGACGAGACAGTAAGCGTGAACTACGACATCATCAGAACGACCGTGAGTTTTTTCTGGACATCGTCAAAGATATCGCTAACGATTTGGACCTTAAGAGCATCACGCATAAAATTATAGTCAATTTGACTGTTTTGCTCGAAGCTGATGGCGCATCCTTGTTCTTTGTGGAAACTTCCCGCGGAAAGCAAACGCTCGTTTCCAAAGTGTTCGACGTTCACTGCGGAACAAATATTCTGCCTACATCTTCCACCGGAGACAATGAAATTCAGGTTCCATGGGGAAAAGGAATTATTGGACACGTTGCCGAAACGGGAGAAAACGTAAACCTAATTAATGCGAGTGAGGTAAGAGAATTAAACCTATTATTATTACAGTACTTTAATACACGTGATATTTAATTTTAATTCAATTTTGGATTTATTGATTTCCGTTATGATAGATTGATTTTGTTGTATTTTCTCTTCAGTTAAGTTTTGTATCCATTATCGTAAGACTTGAATTTATGACCTCATTATACTAAGTGAAATGTGAGATGACTTTTTTTTGTTAGCTTTATTACTATGCACGGTAATGGATCATTTAACCGATGAGAGATGTTGGAAACCTTTCAGGAGACCTAATCCTAAAGTGTTTTGTCCTTGACATTGACAATGGTGATTTTTGCAAACGATGAAATATTGGATAGCTTTTTTTCTATTTCAATGGCTTATATGTACATTTTCTTGTAACTTGTTACAATTTCTGCTCTTTCATCTTTTTATCTCATCATCATCATACGTGTAATTTTTCCCGTGCGAGTTTAGGTTGCTATGGCTACCTGGCATCACGTGGTGCGACACAGACAACGTAAGCATCGACCTTCAGCTTAAAGATAGCCGGAAGCATGACTGGGGTGAATTAAAATGGCTTTTCAATACTGTAGCTGATACACCGTATCTAAGACTTAATATCCGCCATTTTTTCATCCATTACCGTGCCCATGCTATGTTTCAAAATTTGAAAGCAAACTTTTACGTATCTTAGTGAGTTAAAAACTTTAACTTGGGTCAGTTTATCATGAAGTCTACCTGGTGCCCTGATTAATCATCTTTTATACACCCGATCTCTGAATTAAAGACGTCTAGGAAAGGGTATAAAGGGCACAGAGAATTCATTAAAATCAAAAGATTGCTTAAAGGTTGGATAATCTTATATTCTAAGATAATAAATTTGGCGGGAGCTTAAGTGAGCAATTTCGTGCGATTTTGCCATCATGTACAACTTTTAAATTAAAACATCTCACAACTTAAAAAAAAAGAAGGAAAAAAAAGGAGTTTTACGACTATCTTAATGGCAATATAAAATCCGCAGAAACCTTAACGAAAAATTGCACAATCTTGGGTTACCTAGCTTTTTGTGAACTACAGTAAGGTTGGCGAGGGTCGTTTCCTAGAATTACAATTATCAATTAATTATAAGCATGTATAAATAGTTCCGTGCACTTTGGCTTTCTCTTCAATTTCTTTAAAAATATTTGGAAACACCTCGCTCGTCCTGAAGTCGATTGAGTTCTAACGACCAAGATGCAAACACAAACGCATACACGCCGTGTGAAGAGCTGCCGTGACAACCCACCCCGAACAAGCGCTCTTAAAAGCAGCCTAAAAGTCTACTACAAATAGTTGTGTTGATGCAGTTTACAAATGTCAATTTATCAATGTCAATGAAAATTTATCGGTGTCACAAATGTAAATCAAAGCTAAATTCTTTGCCGCTGCTTCCCGCACGACATCAGATCTATCTTCGAACATTTGTTGCAACATTGAATTCGAGGAAACGTACCAACGTACACAAATAATGCCTCGAAAATCAGATTCGAGGAAACGTACCAACGTACACAAACAATCCCTCGAAAATCAGATTCGAGGAAACGAACCGAGGTGCTAAGGGCCTTATCAATTTCAGTCTAGTTGTGAATGAATGTGCTCACACAAGAGCCTTAATCTCAGCGATTTTAACCGAAAATGAATTATCGTCCAATAATGATGGACTACATCCGCTACATGGCACAATCCTGTTAAGTTGGAGTTCTTTCTTTTTGGATGTTCATCAACACTTTACCGTGTAAATGGTCCATCACACAAATACATTTCTTTTTCGAAATTAATTCAATAATGGTAAAGAATCATTACATTCTCGCTGAAGGATGGCTTCCAATTTCTATTCATTATTCATCATAAATATTTGATAGGATGGAATTCTGCTTTAAGAGGAGCGGGGTGCTATGGTGGTATTATTCCCGTCACCTACAGTCAAAACAAAATTTTAAAACCGTAAAATTGCACATCTTTAATAATCTCCTTTTCAGGAAGAAAAGTTTTAAAAATGTAACGTAAGATCTTCATTAAGTACAAAATAAACTTCAATGGATATTAAAGTACTTTTAATACATTTTTTTTATATTACTTTTTTATACTAAATGCCGTGATTTTACGGATACACTGTACTTGTAATGTAAAAAAATTGTATGAACAAATTAAATTAACGAATATCTCTTGTCTAGACAACCTATCGCAGTGGCGGAGCTAAAAAAGATATAACTTTTATAAGAGATTCAATTTAATACCACGTCTAAATTTAGAAGAAGAAAAAACAGAAATATAATTTACGATTGCTGTCGAAACACATAAAATAAAAATTATAGTTTCAGATAATACTCAATTTTAACATCCTTGTGTACGCCAAGATGGAAAATGAGTGTCAAAAATTCTCAGCAAAGAATACTTAATTTGAAATGAAACTTTCAAAGCAATAAATTATAAATTTTGCTAGTAGTTATGAAGCAAAATTAAAATTATACTAGGCAAATAAATGTTGTTAACTTATGGCTTGTCTAATTTTTAAATAAAACAGTAGTGACTTTTAAAGAAATAAACCAGGGGGATGACCCCCAAGTAAAGGCTATGAAGACAGCCAATCCCCAGTCTAATAAAAAACTTGTAATATACGGGTGAGATTGTTAACGACATTTATTTGCCTAGTATAACCTTGGTAGTCAAAATCTCTTTGATTTTTTCAGCTGACGTTTTTGCAAGCAAAGGAGCACCTGCAACAATGTCCTTGTCTGAGTTGGAAGACGATTCAACCGATTTGCTTCTCAAAGTCTTGGACTTTGACAATTTGGCTAGCGTAGCTTTTAGCTTGGCAATTTTAGCCCTACTCCCAACTGGCCTTGGGGAAAAATTGCGCGATGCACACGACTGTACGGACCCGGAGTCGTAGCATGCGCTTTGCGAATTATGTCGGAAAAAGACGCCAGTTCCTTCAACCAAGGTCGGGACTAAGGCCTCCCCACATCCGGGGATCTCGCTCTCGCGTTCCGGAGATACGCCTTGCGATGAAAAGAGTTATCCGAACCTGGCGACGACCTGCATGACTCGGAGGGAAATTTGTTCCTAGTGACGAGGCGTCAAGTTTCTTGCGACATCTCAGAAAAATAAGACGCGACCAGAAGCAAGCTGGGGGACTTGAAAAAGTCTTTCAGACCTTACTGGATGAAGAATTGAATGTCCGAATTCTTAAAATTGGACGTAGGGTGATCCAAGATCGGATTGGACGTAATGGCGGGCGCCTGTACCTGCGTGACCGTTTCCGATGCGGGTATTGATTCCATGGGGACCGATTTCTCCTGGGGCGGCCGCCCCTTCTTGGAATAATCGGTGGACGATGGATTTCTCATAATAAAACAAAAAATGCGCACAAAAAACTTATGATTATGGTAAAAAAACACACGAAAAAAGGCCAAAAATTTTTGGCGAACGCGTGGTGACTGTAGTAAATGGGGATTGGCTCTCTTTATAGCCTTTATATAGGGGTCATCCCCCCTTGTTTTTGTCTTTAAAAGTTATTATTGTTTTATTTAAAAATTAGACAAGCCATAAGTTAACAACATATACCGTATTTGGAAATGGTGTATAATTAATTTTTTCTTTAATGCCGCGACATTGACACTATGACTCTTGTCAAAATGAAAAATGAATCTGTTAAATAGAAGATGCAAAGAAATCACAACCCTGTTTGTTTGAGGAATAAACTAGAAGAACCAGTAACTACGTAGAAGTTCAATGTTTTGCGACATCTTCTGGCCCCTTTGAAGCGTGGGCCCCTATGTAATGCGTTGGCGTGCTTTCACCATGGCTTCACTCGTGGGAGTAGCACTCAAAAATCTATTTCAATAAGGGTTCAAAAACGTTGGAGTTTCGACGACCCTTAACAGTCGATTTCAAACAGAAATGCACTCGACAAAATCCTTTGCAATTTGCTGTACCTACTAAAGTCAACATTAATGTATTGTACGAAAAGATGTAGCCAGCAGGAGCATCTAAGCTTGAACATTTCAATGCGTTTTTCAATCAGAATTGAATTCATTCACTTGTCAGTCAAATTTATTCCAAATTTTTCTTTCTTTCTTTTAATTTTGACTTTGTAAACATGGCTCATGAGACTTTCCTTACTTGGAAATGTAAATTCTCAACTCTAATAAGATTATAAGAATTAATTAAATCATCGAAATAAACAAAATTCGGTATTCTTAACATACCCTATACTTTGTGTTGAACTCTTCGGGCAACTCTATTAACTAATTTCATTTGTTAATTAAATATTCCCGTATAATATCAATTTACGAATACGGCACAAAAGCAGTTAAAAGTAAACTGTAATAAAGGTATAAATAAATGGATAGAAAATAAGCCGAGAAAGAAAAGGAGACATTGCTATTAATCGTAAATTCTAATAAAACGAAATTGGCAGCATTTCATCTGCGGAAAAATATACTGTATTGAGCACATACAAATAATATAAAAGACAATTTAAAGACTGATAGCGTCATTAAATCTAAACACACAACTGGGTTTTATTTGGAAAGCTGCGTATTTGTGGTGTGTCGTTTAGCAGTTATTAGGCCTTTTATATTCCCAGAAGCAATTTGAGTTGTGATATGAGGTCATTGTCCTTTTCTCTTCACTGGTGAAAAGAAACGGTGAGATGAGTTTATACTTTGAGATAAAAATCGAACATTGGCGCACACGGCTTCTTATACGACCCTACTTAAATGCCAACTAGACACTTTGGGCTTTTAAAAAAATCAGTCAAGCGTCAATTGTCAGAATCAGATGTTGATCTTGTGGTAATTGAACAAACCAATGTACACTCGTGTTGGCGATTATTTTAGTTGCACGGGACGATGTGCTTGTGGCTCGTACGTTAAATTAGGCCAATAGATCTCCCTCTACAAATTATTAGAATTCTTTGCTTGGTAATATCCATCGATTGTCTTTAGTTTTTTTTATTTATTTTTTATTCTGTTTTAGATGATATTTTGATTTATTCAGAAATGTTTTCTTGTCGCTTGCAGCTAGACGAAGATTGAAGATGTAGGAAAGCGTGATTCTACTGTAATCTCAAAAATCGCTGCTCTATGCCCCACCCCTCTATGCTCATTTTTCAGTTTCAACTTTGTCAAAAAAGAGGGCCCAAAAGTCTATTGACTCAAAGGAAATATAGATTAAATATAAACATACGTATTGTAAATCCGAATGAGGTTAACATACAATTTCTATTTATGATTTTGTTTTGATGAACTGGGTTCGATTGCATATTATGATCCAAAACGAGTTTCTATCCACACACGTCGTTTTCGATAAACTGGTAGTTGAGGGCACTTCTTTTCAAGACCCAGTAATGTAAACTTCATGTCACTCCTGCGCCATTAAAAACGAAGTAAGGGATAAAAGGATGAGTGGAAAAGATCAATATTTTATGTGGACAAGTGGAGTAATCAGTAAAAATGGGCAATTTGTTTTTAGAATTATAGCATAAGCCTAAACTCTTGTTGTCATAGTTTAGATTGTAGTTTAATTACTTTTGAAAAATAAACAAAAATAAAAAGGGTAAATTGTGATTAATGGTAATGAGTTACAACGTTAAATCAACTCTCAGGTGGGTTGTTGAGTCTCTGTCTAAAAGTAATTGCCTGCTTGAATTATTGCCTCATTTTAATTTAGTTAATATATGAGAGACCAATTTGACTAAACCTACGCATTGGATAAAAAATAGAAATGAAATGTAGAAAAGAAAGTAAACT
The DNA here is from genome assembly GCA_034701245.1 of Strigamia transsilvanica. Taxonomy (NCBI): domain Eukaryota; kingdom Metazoa; phylum Arthropoda; class Chilopoda; order Geophilomorpha; family Linotaeniidae; genus Strigamia; species Strigamia transsilvanica. The sequence continues at coordinate 94,342 of JAQIXU010000001.1, read as the reverse complement.
TTAAAAGAAATATGATCAACAGTCTAAAAAAAAACATTAAATGATAAAACTTACGATTGTTATTCTGAATGATCAGTATTTCAATTTCCAATGTTCTGGATAAGAAAGAAATAATTTTTTAAATAATTTTTGTTTATAAATTTTGCATAGCATTGTTCAATTTGCTACATTTTACTTTGGATCCTGAAGTTAGTAATTTTTGGAGAACAAAAAGTTGATTACAACTAATTTAATTTCAAAAAAAAAGTTTAAATAATCATTGAGACATTGGTGAAATGCTGCAAAGCTCTAGAGACAAAAGATAAACAAGCTAAGAAAAACAAAATGGAAAAACGAAAAAGTTTTACACCGTGTTTACATATCTCCTATCGAAAATAAATTTTTGATTCTTGGTTACATAAAATCTTATATAAACTTAAAGTCGATAAATGAAACATACTTTCTGTTTACAAAATTCTTTTCTGCAGGTGTTTTAACCTGGTTTTAATATTTTATTTGTTTATTTAGCATAGGTACATTGATGTTCTACATGTGCAGACATGCTGTATTATTTGGTAAATTTTGTTTCTTTTTTCAAGGATCCTCGATATAATGACGAGGTTGATCGCATCACGGGCTACAGAACCGAGAGTCTGCTCTGCATGCCCGTGAAAAACGCCTATGACGAAATCATTGCTGTGGCGCAAGTGATCAACAAAATCACGGACGAAGGAATTTGTTCAGCATTTAATAGAAATGATGAAAAGGTAAATAATAACTTTATAATTTCTTATTATAACTTTATTATACCATGTTATTTAAACTTTAACAAGAACCACACCGTTTGCCGTGGCAGTGAAAGCAAACAAAACAAAACTTCAATACTATACAACTTCGGATTGTTTTCATTTTACTTATTTACAAGCCTTTCAGTTTATTTACTCATGACTCAATTTCAGATAAGATTTAATCTACTTTAAAGAGCAACGGGTCATGAAACTTTCTAGAGGGAAAAATATTATCTTTTTTTCAATGATGTACACTTTCCGTCTCTGCACCTGCGTTTTACAGAGAAGCTTTGCTACATCGTAAACAGATAATGGCAGACTAGAAATAGAAACAAAAAATGAAAAAGCAATTTTCACCCAGGCAAACAAAAAAACAGCTCTATTATTTCAATTTTAAAAGTATCTGTTCGAGTGAAATGATCCTTCTATTTGCAGCTATCTTGAAATAGTAAATTACGTTTCGAAAAAAAAATTTAAAAGAAAACAAGTTTTCGACACCACAGTGGAAAAATCAATTCCATAATAATTTTGCACGTGTGCAATTTTAAGAAAAAACTGTGTGTTAGTGATAGAAAACATTTGTTCTACTTTTAATTAACTTGCTCTTTTCATTGCCTCAGTTGCTATAATGTTGTTTTATCTCACGCCATTTTTCGAAAAAAATATTTACCACAACACATTTGGTCGTCCGATAATGAAGCAGATTAAATAGCAATTAAAAGAAAAAGAAAATCCTACTAAGAAACAGAAAATTATAATAATTTAAGCAAATTAAATTCTTGTGTTCCAGCCTTGAGACAGCATAAATTCAATTCAATTACACTTTTCAAATTAAAATCTTTTTCCTATACACAGTTACTGGAAACCTATCTTCAATTTGTTGGCATTGCCATTACTAATGCCCAGATTTTCGAAACATCTGCCCGAGAGTACGAACGAAACAGGGTAAATTAGTTTACACCGTCTATATTTATTCACCATTTCAAAGGTTAATCTGTAACCTGTTAATTGGCAGAATTTATTGGAAGTGGTTCACGATTTGTTTGAAGAGCAGATCTCACTAGAGAAGGTCATCCTGAAGACGATGCAGCGCGCCCAGCGCCTCCTCAAATGTGAGCGCGCCGCCGTGCTCCTACTGCAGGAAAACCACGAGGTAAAGCAAAAGTTCGAACATAATCCGAAATACTTTTTTTACTTGCGAAAAGGGGCTGAAAAACTTTTCTTTGAGTAATTTGTTCAACACGAAAAGGGCAATTCTCTAGCTGCTCAGCAGTAGCCCAATAAAAGAAAAAGCTTTCACAGCTGGGATTAAGACGAGACATTTTCCTTTCTTTCTAGCACGTGAAGTTCACGAAGATCTTTGAGCTGAAGTCTGCTCAGCAGAATGGATATGGAGTGAATAATTCTAGGTAAGCAGTTCATCTCATTAATATTAAAAAAAAAGCAATCCTCTTCAAAACGATTGAGCAAATCGTTCTGCAAGTAAATTATCGCGCACTTTCTCACGGAAAAAGAACCAAATGTTTCGACACATCATGCATCATCCGCTCACTTCATCAATGTTCCCTCTTCACAATGTAATTATCTTTCATTTGGTCTTAATTCATGTGGAAGAGGAAATGGTGTCATCAACAATTTCATCAACCCTTCTTTTCTCCTCACTGACGTTTTTATAAAACTCAATTTCTTAAATTCGCCGTAATTGAAATCGTTAAATTAACGACCGGATATATTGGTTTTGTTTTTTTTATGTCTAATGGCGTAAATAAATTTAATTTTAGCTCAAGTCCGAAAAAGAACCCCGAGTGTTCTATGTCTGAAGCGCTACTGAGACTTGCTGAGCAAGTGGCTTCAACTGGGGAAGTTCTAAACATTGCGGAATACCTTGAAATAGAAAAGACCAATTTGGGAACGGTTAAATCCCTTCTTTGTATGCCAATTCGCAACCGAAATTTTCAAATTATAGGTCTGTTTAAACTTGAACGAATTAATCTTTTAAGTAATAATAACGTTTGTAAATTATAGGTGTTGCCAAAATAATCAATAAACTTAATGGACAACCATTTGATGAAAATGATGAACAACTCTTTGAGGTAACAGTACACTTCCTCACTTTTGACAGACATTGTATTGATATTTTTTTTAGAGAAAAAAAAATGCGAGCAAACCTTTTTTTGGTTATTAATATCTTATATCTTATCAACTCAGATATTAAAAAAAAAAATTTCCATATACTATAAATGTCAAGTGATTCAGGAAAAAGTACAAGTTTTGAAAAGTTTAATTATTTACTCAAGACTTTTAAAGTTAAAGGAACTGAAGAAATAAAGCGAGAAGTTGTGTCAACATATGTGATATACAGTAGGAACTATGAAGCTATTAAGGGTTGATTGAATCCGCTCCCTGAAGACTGGGCGTGTTGTCTCTTGTTAGTGTTAGTTTATTTCCCTCAGGTAGAGACAAAATTAATTTTCATCATATTTGAAGCAAAAACGCAGTGCACATGTGCAATGCGCTCAGGAAAAAAAAGATGAACTTGAAACGTGTTTTGTTCACCAAAATCTAATATGGATTTTACTTCAATTAATCGCACTGCAGCCACGTTTTGGAATTTGTCTTCGCGTTGGAAATCTGCCAAATAATCTATCGCCATGACAACCGCATGTCCAATTTTCCGTTTCCTACAGATTGAAATTCCAAATACAATAAACAAAATTTATAAAAAAAAATTTAAAAAAATAATAAAAAAATGATAGCATGAAAACATGTTATTAGTCATATAACTTTAAAAGTGTCAAACTAAACTTTTTCTAGCTCAATTGCCATTTTTTTAAAGCTCCACAGAGGCAAAGGCTATCATCAGGGCTCCAGTTTGCGGTTTGGTTTCCAAGGCAACAAATAGCAACTCGCCGCAGTGACAATCCCATCACCTTCAAGTTTACCTGTCTCACAACAGGCCTGGGGTCTAGACTATCCAAATTCAGCTACGACAGCATCAGGGGAAATGATGTTTATCACACGTGTTACGAAGAAACAGTTCACACTCTCCCTATACTGTATATCTATCACTAATCTAATTTTTGATTTCTATAAAATAGAATTTGGAAATTCTTTAAAATTATATGCGAGCGTGAGCGTGGTTACAAAAAAGTTGAATTGGTATAAAATTCTACACATAGTATTTCAGACAAGTTGGATCTGAGCTTGTGATAGCAGTGCGTGTGTGCATAGAACCATAAAATACCAAACTTTGAGAAGTATTTATTATTTACTAACATTTTTATATTTAATCTTACAGGCTTTTACAATCTTCTGCGGTTTGGGGATAAACAACACCATGATGTTCAACGAAATGGAAAAGGCCATGGCAAAACAAAGGGTTGCTATTGAGGTAGTCCACCTTCTTATTAACTATTGAGTGTTTTGTTTTAATTACGAAATGCTTGTTATTGACGTAAACCTATTGACTAAAATTATCTTGAATGAACATTCACCGAATTAAAATCCCAGAGGAGATTGATAAGACATCCTTCACTCCAACCGTTAATTAAAGAAAATACGAGTTAATTATTATTCTGTCAATAAAACGTCTCAAAGTGCAGACAGAATGTAACAAGAGGAAAAATCAGCACTTTCATGGAATTCAACGTTTTATTCCGCTGGATTTTGCTGCGTAGAGCCGATATAAAGCCTCGAACAAATCGAACTGGAAATCTTTTGATGTCGGTGTTTTGGCTCTACAAATTCAGTTCTGATCCCATACCACACATTACTTGTTCAAGAAGATTAATATTCGTGTACAATCAGGATATCGGAAAAAGATGTCTCTTTCTTACTTTATTCCCCGATGAAATGCATAGTTTTAATTTGAGCAAAATATATTTTTTAAATTTACTACTATTATTATTATTTTAACTCTAATGCATTTCCTGTAGGTTCTGTCATACCACGCAACAATACATCCGAAAGAGATTGAAAAACTCAAAGTAAGCCGCCTCATTACTATTTCAAAGTTGCTTTCCTTACTACAAAAAATGAAATAAACTTTTTTGTTTTCTTTTTTTGCATCAAGGATCTTCCAATTCCTGATGCTGATGAATGGGGATTATATGATTTATCCTTTGATGACTTCTCCTTGTCTCAAGAAGAAATGATTCTAGCTGCAGTCGCAATGTTCAAAGATTTGGGACTCGTCAATCGATTTAACATACAAAAAGAGGTTCGCTGACGTACCGCGTATATTTTTTTTAACAAATTGTAATTTAAGCTTAATTCAGTTCTAGTGTGGTCACCTTAAGCCAAAATCTATTCAATTTATTATACTAATTTTGACAAATTAGTGCAAAACTCATTAACCCCGAAAAATTTAGAAAATTCAATCTGTGACGCTTTATCCTAACGTTATTCCCATAGCAACCTGAACTCATCGCCACCTAATTACCGGTCTTAATGGCTGAAAGAAGTAAATCTGCAAATCGTATAAGGGCAGATTGACATTTCCTCTAGCGCTGCAGATACATTAGCTTCTTTTTCTTCTAATTTGCTCACTACTTTTTGAATAATGGCTATGACAAGTTCTCCACTCTCATTAATGGTCTACCCATTTGTGACCAACGTTATTTATTACTGTAAATAGTAAATGTAGTAAAAGGCACCTTTAAAGTTAATGTGCAATCATTGTGCTGCTGCAAGAAAGAAAGGTAGAAAAAAAAACATTGACGAAATCACTACACCAAACCTTAGCACAGGTCAACCTCATTTCGCTTGCTTGCAAAAAACGTCAGTTTCATTTATCAATTATTCAGCAAAAGTTTTCGTTTTCAATTAATAAGGAAAAGCAACCAAAAAAAGCTTATTAACTTCCTATCTAACCGAATTTTGAAATGCCAACTTAAAGTGCAATGTCATGACCATAGAATCTGTATAAGCGAGTTTATAACCTATTTTGTATTAAGCATAGTCATTACGAAAAAAAATCCCATGTGAATGAAGGATCGAGGATGGGGAAAAAAAATTGGATGACGTGTGTGAAGTTCAAAAGTTTTTGGAAATCTCCCAAAAGATTTCGGCGATAGGGAATTGGCGTAGAGTGGAACAAAAACTTGAAATCGTTTACTTGATCGCAACTCACTTTAACCCAGCCTTTAAAGATTGCCAACAAAACTGAAATAACCAAAATTGTGTTGCAGAGTAATAGCTCGCACTGCATTTCATAAATTATTTCAATAAAAAAAGTAAAATAAAAAATAAAAATTCTAGGTTGTTTATTTTTTTGTTTTTGTTGTTCATTTCAGACGTTATTAAGATGGCTAATGACGGTACGCAAAAATTACCGTGATGTTCCATACCACAATTGGCGACATGCCTTTAATGTAGCTCAGATGATGTTCGCACTTTTCACGGTAAATCAATACTTATTGAGTATTGGTTTTTCTTACAATTTCATGTCAATTGATTTTTTCCTCCTCTCAAATGTGCAAATCTCTTGTAATTAAAGTAATAGGTGCTTTGAGGTCTTTTGCAAAATCGCAATGCAATTAACAAAACTATATAGATATTTTTTTTTCCTATTTTACGTACCATTTCACAAGCTATAAAAATGTTAAGAATAAAAAGTAACGCAATAAATGTTTGATTTTTGCGCGATTCGCATTAACTTGCTTTAAATTATGCCTATAAAATTCCCATGTCTTAAGTGCAATGGTAGATAAAAGCGAAAATGTAGCTATTTGATGTGAACATGGTGATGCGCACCTTTTTTAAGTATATTAAATTCAGCGCAGCACACATTCGCTCACGCATAAATGTCAAAGGTTATAGTGGGATTTATTTTCTGCACCCTGTTCACAAGATAAATCCTACACACAATATCTCAATCTTGTTGTCAGCTAGCACAAAATAATTCCCAATGATAACATTCTCAACCATAACTTAGTCGCTGCTATTGGTTTGTGATAGACGGCGGAAATGAAGGGAATCTTCACCGATATTGAACGTTTGGGAATGTTCACTGGATGTCTTTGCCACGACCTAGACCACCGAGGGAAAAATAACGCTTTTCAAGAAAAGTATAAAAGATCACAAAGAATCTACCGTCTTTATTCCACTAATGTTTGCAATTAATGACCAATTCATTTTCTTCTTCATTTTTTTAGAACCGGGTCGGCTCTGGCACTTCTATACGGGACCACAAACACAATGGAACATCACCATTTCAATCATGCAGTAATGATTTTAAACAGCGAGGTACGTAGTAACATAATTTCCTTTTCTTAATGTCCTTTTATAGAAATTAAATTAGATTATTTTTTTTTATAAAAAAAAAAGCAATTACTGTTAATTCTATTTACTTTATAAAACTAACGTTCCTTCTTCCCCTTCAAATAATTGATAAATTAGAGGCTTTTATAAGTCTGATCAATGATCAATCAATAATAGATTTAAAAGCTTTTGAATTATTTTTTGTTTCTTGTTGTTGGCAAGCGGTTGTTGACACTGGTTTCTTTTACTTTGTGTGTTCAGGGTCACTGTCTTTTTTCCAACCTCTCATCTGACAGCTTTAGTAAAGTGATGAACGTCCTCAAACATTCCATCCTTTCTACCGATCTCTCAGTTTATTTTCAGTGAGTTTGCTATTCCTTAAGAAAAATGTTTTTTTGTACGTTATAATTCAAAATTTATTTTTAACAAAAAAAAAAAAAAAAGAAATCAAATCATATTAAATTTAAAAAAAGCCAAGGTTTGCGACCTTGAAGGTAATCATCAGGTTGCATGTTTTTACGACATGAAGAAAAGCTTATTTTTCTTAAATTTCATGTTTTTCGTTTCGTAATTAATGTTTACATCATCGCATTTCAGGCAATCTAAAACCAATATTATAAAAAAAAAATAATTAAATCATATTCTAAATTTTAAAAATATTCTTGTATTTTTAAAAAAAAAACAACCTAAATTTATAGAAATCGAGAGAAATTTTTTTCTCTTGTTGCTAACAATGAATACGACTGGCAAACGGAAGAGCACCGAGAATCATTGCTAAGCATGCTTATGACAGCTTGTGATATTGCTGCCAGCACTAAGCCATGGAGTGTGCAACAAAAGGTACGTCTTTAGTTGCCACAAAAATGTTAATGCATTTCAATTTACGTTTTCCCTCGTGCAGGTCGCAGAATTGGTAACGAGTGAGTTTTTTGATCAAGGAGACATAGAAAAGCAAGAATTAAATATCCAACCCCAAGTATTGAATTTCTAATTTTGATTTTTACAAACAATACAAACAATCTCATTGCATTTCAAGGCTTTAATGGATCGAGACCGTAAACACGAACTCCCTCAACTACAGATTTCTTGGATTGAAGACATCTGTCTTCCTTTATATAAAGTATTTGTATATTCATCTAAATAATGTTATTTTCTTCTTTTTTTCCGGTTTTTTAATTTAATTTTAAATGTGTTTGTTTCTAGAGTTTGGCTAAATTGAACACTCGGATTCAAGTTATGGTAGATGGGGCGATAGCTAATAGAAACAAATGGGCAGAACTTGCGAGCGATGAAGGAATGAGCAATCAATCAAACGAAAGGGAAACAACAGTGTAAAATATGTTCATACTCCATATATATACATATATATATATAAAAGAAAAAGAAAAACAAGTATTCTTTTTGTTTTCTTTGCAAAAACAGACTTTCTTTCTTAATTTAGGTTTGAAATAGAAATGCAATGCTTAGTTATTTAAAACAGGCGCATGTATTATCGCAAAAAAAAATCCAAAAACTACGATTATTTATACCGCGAATCTGGATACCGCGAATCTGGATACCGCGAGGTGGACTGACGCAAATCCAGTATATCGGGAATTGGTTTTCCGCGAATTTTCGCAATTCACAATATTATTTAATAATAAAAGAAACCGCGAAATAGAAATCGCAAAAAAAAAATGTATTAAGTAAAATTTTAAAAAATTCAATTTCAAAATTAATTTTTTTTAAATTATTCTAAGTAAAATAAAATATACAATTTCCAGATAATTCAATAACATCAATAACATGCTCCATATGGCTGCGGCATGTTGGGCATAATGAGGGCTCTCCTGGAACCCAAATTGCAATTAATTCACGATTATACAGACTCAATTTGTGGATTCGCGGTACAAATCACGAAAATAAGAAATCGCGAATTACGCGATTACTTGGATTCACGATTACTTTTTTCGCAACTCATGCGCCCCTATTTTGCATGTGAATTCAAAGCAAGACTCCTCACACCAAAAACTAATCTGTGAGTTCTCTTTTTATTTGAAAGAATTTCACGTATTTCTTTGATGTACAATTATTATTTTCAGTAATATAATTCTGCAATGTTTATTTATTTATTTATTATTATTATTATTATTATTATTATTATTTTTTTTTTTTTTTAAAGGACGAAAAAGAATGTTTTATCATTGCAATTACGGGTAACATAAAATTTTGCAAACTGTAAATAAGGACATGGAAATGTAATATTTCATTCTGTGCTTATTTCAATTCAAAATTATCTTATTGTGCTTGTGCATTGTGCTCGATCGCCTTCACAAGTAACCGAATTAAAAGAAATGCAAAACAAATACTAAACATATGACCAAAAACCAGTAACTATTATCAATTTTGTTTAATTATTATAATTTTATTTTTTGCTGTTGCTTCTATGCTGCATTCTGCACTTTTTGCATTTGACTAAGTCTTGTCTAAATTTAGATGTTTTCGCTATTCTATTTACATTTATTGATAACAAATCGCCATAAATAACTTATACAAAAGTTTACACTTTTTGTTAATCACTAGAAAAAATGCTTTGTAAAAATTTGTTAGTTTAATTATCAATTTTTTAAAAAAAAATGTAAAAATAGTTTTTCATTTAACATTATCGCACATACTTATAATATGTACACACAAATATATATATTTTGTAATATAGTGTAATATACTGCAGAATTGTATCGCATTAAAGATACAACAAACAAGTTGCCAAGATCACGTTTGTGTACTTTTATTACGGTAACTTAAACTTCTGAATGGTTTTTCAAATTGGCCTCCATCTTGGGTTCGTTACTAATAGTTGATGTGACGTGAAGATAAATTGTGTTGTGGGGGCAAAATGCCATTAAAGAAACATTGTATGAATTCCCACCAAGAATGTAAATCGTGTTTTAAGTGCTGTATTTGTTTAGGTCTGACAGCTGGTATTTTTATTCGACTGGGGCTGATTTTCATTAGTGTCAGTTGTGTATACCAATGTTCACCCACTTGGAAATCAAGTAAAGCGTTAATAATTGAAGTTGGGCAATTCGGATTGTTTCTCATTACAGCTTGAGCCAATGAATGTGTTCCGCGATCCCCAGATGCGTCAACTGAGCTCAGATGAACAGCGCTCATAAGTTACATCTTAGTAAACCCCAATATAAAACAAATAATATAATTTTCTTTTTAGAAAAGCAAGTTGTTGTGTTTCAAACATATGTTAATAGCGAAGAAAGGGTCTGGATGCGACTTAATGAGTTTTGGCATCGAGCCAACGCTTCCATTGTCTCACGAAATGGCCATTGCAGACATTCGATTGCAAATGAAACATTTATTACCAATTTCCTTCTAAGGAAAAGAGTAGTTTATATTTCTTTTGTTATCTGATATTTTGTTATTATATGCATTCAAAATTGAAGTCGAAATAATTCTTTGGTTATACATCACAGAAGTCGAAGTGAAGTTTGAATGCATTTATTGTTTCATACTTGTGTTATGTTCCTAAGTGACTTTGTAAATGTGCCTTAAGCCTGTACGATCGAGTAAAGGATAAGCCACAAACTCCGCAGGAAAATGAACGTTGATCGGAATGAATTTTGATGTGTCGCTCTAAGGCACTTCGTTGTGGAAACCGACGTTGACACAATTGACATTGGTGTGGTCGTTCTGTTTCGTGCGTCCACAAATGTTCCTGCAAGCTTTCATTGGTGTTAAAATGAATATTGCATGTCTAAAAAGAGAAAAAAATCATTTAAATATATTACAATTAAAAATTATTTTTGTTTTTACTTGACAAGTGAAAAACTTTTCCTCGACGTGAATCCGAACAACGTGGCGGTTGAGTGCGTCTTTACGATTAAATCGTTCGTTACACAAATCGCACGCAAACCGTTTCCCCCGTGTATGTATTTGCTCGTGTTGTAATAGCGATTTGCGATTTTTCAAAACAATTCCGCACGATTCGCAAATCACTGAATTTAAATCCGAGTTTGTGTGAACGGTGTTTGCATGTGCTTGCAACGCATTTGCAGATTTAAACGATTTTCCGCAGTCTTTGCATAGGCATGTCCGTTCTGCATGCACGGCCATATGGATCTTTAAGTTGCATTGACGTGAAAATATTTTACTACACATTGGACATTTATGAGGGCCATGACTGCGCATATGAGTTTCCAAACTTTCTTGTGATCCGTAGCCTTTCCGACATATTTTACAAAATACAACTCTTTTTTGTTTTATTGTGACATTTCCAACAGAGTCGTTCGAGTCTTCCAATTGAGGATTAATTTCGCCGTTGCCGTCATCAATAACTTCCTCGTGAGTCTTCACAGATCCGACATTTTGGTTTAATTCATTATTTACTTTCTGCGATTCAGAATTTTCATTTTCGAGAGATTTAGTTGAAGTTGCTGTGTTTTCTTTCAAATGTTCGTCTTGCTTAGACGCATCTGGCAATTCCACGTTAGATTTATTACATTCTAACTGCTGCAAATCCGAATGTTGCTGGTGTAAATTTATTATTCCTAAGTTGCACATGTTGTGTGGAAGTCTGCTATTGTCCATAGAAAGATGATTTGAATTGAAAAAAGAATTATTTTGACAAAGCAAAGGAAATGAGGACGATGGACTCATGCGGGGAAAGCAACGCAATCCATTTGAGTTTTCTTCCGGCGTCATTACAGGGACGGTTGATGTCGGCGGCGGTTCAGATATTTGAATGCCATTACCAGATGTCGGTGTTTGAGTGTCTACTCGTGCAGAAAATTGTGGAGGATGATGATATGTAGTAAAATGGCGATACAGTTCCGAAGTATATGGTGGAAACGACGGCAATTCAGGAGTTCCTACACTATTTTGCTGATCGATTACATGGTAAGGTAAGTTTGAATCTAAACACAACGTTGGTTGGTAATAAAATCTTGGAAGGGCACAATTTTCTTGAATGCATGAATTGTTCACATCAGATTTCGAAACCAAATTAATTGTTGGTAATCTGTGCAGTTGCATTTTGCTGGAAGATTTGTAGAGTCACAAAGTGCACGATTATTTCATAAATCCTGCAAAACAGTAAGAATTGGTAATAAATTCGTTTAATAATAATAATTCAAACATCTAGATTTTTTTTACCGTTTTACATTGACAAAATACAAAATGCCAATCAAATGCAGATACGTAACCCGTAAACAAATCAAGCTCGAATTTACCTTTTAAGGAAGCGGCCATGACAAGCAACCTCCGCACTAAAAAATTTAGTAACCAACAAAAATAAATTAAAACTAAATAAAACTCAAATAAATATAAAAATAATTTTAAAAAACTAATGTATTTATTTACATACGTACAATTGTAATTTTTAAAAATTCAACACCTTGAGAAATTTAGCCAATCAGCATGAACATGTGGTTGGTGATTTCTGGAAAACTAAACGCGCTCTCTTCGGAAAACTATGTCCACTCCTCCGGGCTGGAAAGCATGCTGCTTGGGTTTTCCCCTTCATTCATCTAAAGTTTGATCACAAAAACAGTTTTTCCTTACTTTTAAAAATATGGCAGATTTCAATAGAGAAATTCTAGATTACGGTGATGTCATTGCAATAATTGTTTATTTTTTACTGGTGCTAGTGACCGGGCTATATGTGAGTCTTTTAGTTAATGCAAAATTGTTTAATTAATTAACTAAATTATTAATATGTTTAATGGTTTGAGAGGTTCAAAAATACTAGGAACAATAAATTCAAATTTTATGACATAAAACTCAAACAATTTTCTGTTTCTAGGCAATGTGTACAGCAAACAGGAGTACCATGGGCGGATATTTCTTAGCAGGAAGGTTTATGACTTGGCTACCGGTAAAATCCTTACTGCAAAATGATCTTTAAACAACTTTAATAGCCTTATAGTAAAGATATTTGAGGAGATTCTCTAATACATAATAATACAACCCGTAATAAAACGAATCTGAAATATAAAGATGAATTTTTCTCCGATGATTTATTTTTGCTAGCTGTTGATTGGTTGCCAATGCCCAATGATCGATTGGAGAATCTACTCAAATATCCTTTTCCGTTTTTTTTAAAAAATAAAAAATAAAAACATTTAAGTTTATCCTTGATTCGAAAAATGTCACCAAGTTTGCATTATTTGATAGCTATGCAAACTTGAATAAGAAATTATTTGTAGGCTTGCCATTTTGTTCGCAGATTGTGTTTCTTGATGGGATCATGATCACTTTGAGGAAAAGAAAAATGGATTTCCTATAACTCCATACGTAAGAGAGGACAACGTGTATTCTTGATTTATATTATTTTTTTTATTTTTTTATTTATTTTTTTTATTTATTTTTAAATTTTATTACGGAATTGCATAGTTTTCAAATGTTAATTTGACTTTTGGCAACCAATCAGCAAAATTTACACCTTTAAAAATAATAGAATTTGAAAGGAAGGAAAAATATTTAATAAAGATACAACAAGGTTCTAGTTGTTGGTTTCGTTATGCAAATTTTCATTGTCTGGGTTTTGCTTTTCATAGGTTGGAGCATCTTTATTCGCAAGTAACATTGGAAGTGAACATTTTATTGGTTTAGCAGGATCAGGTGCAGCTTCAGGAATTGCCGTCGGAGCTTTTGAATTTAACGTAACTATACAAAAAAAAATCTCAAGTGGTGGGAATTGTTTGTTACGTCATATGCAATAAATTCTGAAAGTTGTTTTTTTTTTAAAAAATCTGCACTTCTGAAGGCCATAAAATTAAATTGCAGACATTATGAAAATAAAAAATAAAAAATTATTTTATCAAATTATAACTCAAACGTTCCACCACACTCACTTAATTTGGATTAATTTTTTTTCTTTTAATATTTGTTTCTTTTACAGTCCTTATTTTTACTGCAACTTCTCGGATGGGTGTTTTTACCAGTTTATATGTCCAGTAAAGTAAGTAAATATAAATGGTCAAAGACGCGTACACTTCCCCTGATTTGAATGGTTGTGCAATACGACTTCACAACCCATATATCCCAGGACATTGTACGTTTATTCAAAATGACCAAATCTCAATGAGTATGTTGTGGTAAAATTTAATCTCGCATCTTTTTGATCTCCAACTGGAGTAATTTAAATTTGTATTTAGGTTAGCACATTACCAGAATACATGTCGAAACGGTTCGGAGGGGAAAGAATAAGGATCTTTTTAGCTGTATTATCTCTACTCTTGTATATCTTTACCAAAATCTCAGTAAGCATTTGCTAATTAACCTAATTAATTACATTAATTTATTGATCTGATTTTGTTTTCGTTATTTTTTTTGTTTTGCTCTTATTAAATCGATGAAATGGTTTTGTTTTTCTCTAAAAGGTCAATATGTACGCTGGTGCATTATTTATTAAAGAAACATTGGGATGGAATCTTTATCTTTCTATTATTTTGTTATTGACGTTAACGGCTGTCTGTACGATCACAGGTGAAATTCAAAATGAAATATTAAGCTTTATTTTAAGTTGTTATTTTATTATTATTTCAGGTGGTTTGACAGCAGTCATTTATACAGACACGCTGCAATTTTTTTTTATGATTATTGGTGGCTCCGTATTAATGATCAGAGGTTGAATTATTAACTATTGTGATTTTAAAGTCGTTTTTTACGAGTTTTTATATTTAATTTAGCTTTTATTGAAGTTGGTGGATTTTCTGAACTTAAATCTAGATACATGGAAGCCATTCCGAACAAAACCATTCCAGGTACCACATGTGGTCATCCGCGACCTGATTCTTGGGTCATGTTGCGGGATCCAATAAATTCCGACATGCCTTGGCCAGGGTTCATCTTGGGACAAACACCAGCATCTGTTTGGTATTGGTGCGCTGACCAGGTAGACGGTAAACTTTTGATACTCGAATTATATTGAATTAATTTTGGTTATGTTTATGTAGATGATGGTGCAACGAGCGTTGGCAGCAAAAAGTTTATCTCATGCTCAAGGAGCGACGCTTTTTACGGGTTATATGAAAATCCTTCCCATTTTTATGATGGTTTTGCCGGGAATGATAAGTCGCGTTTTATATCCGGGTAAATTAACCGTAAATTACCATTACGAACATAAAAAACGAGTTTGTTTTTCATTATCAGATGTTATTGGGTGTGTTGTGCCCGAAGAATGCAAGAGATATTGTGATAATCCTATGGGCTGTTCGAACTTGGCATATCCACTTTTGGTAATTAATTTACTACCGAGTGGTCTGAGAGGCGTCATGATGTCGGTGATGTTGGCAGCTCTGATGTCAGATCTCACATCAATTTTCAACAGTAGTAGTACACTTTTTACTATTGATATTTATAAATACATGCGCAAGCAAGCTGGAACGAACGAGCTATTATTTGTTGGAAAGTACGAGATTTCCGTTTTTAATGTACATGTTTGTACAATCAAACTATTGTGTCGTGTGATTAATTATAATGATTATTATTTATTTATTTATTTTAGATTTTTTGTGGTTGTGATGGTTGTCATCAGCATTGTGTGGATCCCCATCATAGTCGAATTGCAAGGTGGACAGTTGTATTTGTACATACAATCAATTGCTGCATATCTCGCTCCTCCCATTGCTGCTGTTTACATAATGGCAATTTTTTGGAAAAGGACCAATGAGACTGTAACAAAAAGATACTAGAATGTTTTATATTAAAAATTATATGGAGTTTTATTCTAGGGTGCATTCTGGGGTATAATCACTGGATTTATTGTGGGTGTTGCTCGGATGATATTGGATTTCGTGTTTAAAGAACCAATTTGTGGGGAAGAAGAAACACGGCCCCTCATTTTGTTACGTGTTCATTACATGTATTTTGCGATGATTCTTTTCTGGCAAACAATTATCGTTTCCGGTGTAATAAGTTATTTTACAAAACCTCTTGACGATTCTTTTGTAAGCGTTAGGTTTTTTATTTTACGAATGAAAAATTATTAAATGTTGCAATTATTTTTATTTGTAGCTAATTAGAACAACTTTCTGGACGCGTTTTGCAAAAGAGAATAGAGAAGACGATAGGCACTATGATCTTAGTTTCATTGCAAGTCCGGAAATAGAAATGAAAAAAATCGAAACAACTTACGTTGACTTTCAACCGATCAAATGCGATAACGCCAATGAATTGTATAAGAAATCTGTGGATCAAAATAGGGGTACTATATTTTTTATTCATAATCCCAGTTGAAATTGTATTAAATTTCCGTATTACAGGTGACCAACACCAACTGGCGAGGTGGAAATCTCTTTGGCGATGGATTTGTGGCATTACAAGTGCTGAAACTCAAGCCCAAGATGCAGTGGCATTCACTAATCGGTTAAGTGCAATTGCGTCGCTGCAGCAGGAACCGCGAACCAGGTTATTTCTAAATATCAATCTGGTGATCACTTTGATAGTCGGCATCTGTCTTTACGTTATTTTCTCAGTACCTGGGTTGGTGGTTTAGTTTGATCTGTAATAGCTGTTTGTTTACTTTGTACTTATAAGTTAGATTATAAAATGACTGAATATTGAATTTTTTAAAAATATTATTGTGCAATAGTTTTCAGGAATTTTACGTTTCGTTAAACTAGTACTATTTATTTGTTTTTGTTTTTTTTTAAAATTGTTTTTTATTAGTCATTTTGTTTGTACTGATTTTGAAATAGTTACATTTGAGACAATTGTTTTTGATAGTTTTTAAAAATATCATTCCAAGAAAGGAATCAAAATCGTTTCTATTTATTTTTGTTTGCACAGTCATATTTCGAATTGCAAAAAATGTACAATTAGTACACGGTCACTGACATAATAGTACGAAATTATTTTGTTAAAATGTAATTTCTAAATAACTATTTTGTAATTAAATATTTGCTCAGTTCTGTCTTGTTACATAAGTATAAGGCATATCTCATTTGTATTGGCACTAACTTGTAATATTTAACAAATTTTTATTAACAACAGTATACTAATAGTTTTTGTGTAACAATATTGTAATAGAAAATGCAGTTTTATATGTTTGATTTGTTTTATGGAAATAATAAATTTTTTATGTTTCGTTTAATGCAATTACTTAAATTTTATTATAGTAACCACATTCATAAAGTCATTTAAATTGGTTTAAATATTTTAAACCAGTCTAAATGTCGGATTTTACATGTTAAATTTGACATTTATTAGACTGGTTTAAAATATTTAAACTAGTTGAATGCACCTAGTATTTATTGTAATTAAACAGTTTTGTAGGAACAGATCGCCATAGCCAACACTCGAGACAAATTAGCATTTTTTCAAGCGAATTTATTTCTTCAGACAGCAGGAAGTGACATATAAGTATTCAATGTATGAAAACACAAAATGTTTCCGTCACAAGTCAAATCTGGTTTTTTAATTTGATTGAAATTTTTTAACGTCAAGGACGGCCTTGAGAAAGAAAAGAAAAAGAACATACTCTTATGTAAATATTCATTTTTACCTATAACTTAAAGTTGAAGTTTTATAAAACATTTGCTTGTTTTGGATATTATCCAAGTTTTGCCGGAAAGCAGTATTAACAAGTAAGGCATCATTCGTGGTTGACATATATACCGTAAGTTGATTTTAATCTGGCATATTTAGAAATCAGCGCACCGTATTTGAAATTGCCGTATTGGTATGTCTGTTTTAAACGAATGGGACATACTTACTCTCTGCTTGTACTTCGTATTCGTCATAGGAATTGGAATCTATGTAAGCACCTAGTCTGATTAACGATCAATTATTATTTTTTAATTCCGATCAATAAGTTTTGATTTCTCACGTAGGAATAAATTTACAATTAAAAAAAAATAACTTGATTTGTATTTCATTTTAACTAATCAACTCTTTTTATACATATTTTTCATTTTTGTTATTATTTCAGGCAATGTATCGTACAAATCGAGGAACACTTAACGGTTATTTCCTCGCTGGTCGTTACATGACATGGCTTCCGGTAATTCACTTAAAATCAAATTTCAAAAATTACAAGCAAAACAAGCAACGATCGAGATAAGCGTAAAACTGTTTTTATAGGTTGGAGCATCTTTATTCGCTAGTAATATCGGCAGTGATCATTTTATAGGTCTAGCAGGTGCAGGAGCAGCATCAGGAATAGCAGTTGGGGCATTTGAAATGAATGTAATTAGGAATTTCATCTGTTCTGTTCTTATCTTTATTAGTATTTCTTATTTTCTTTCCGCAGGCCGGTATGGTATTGCAAGTTCTGGGTTGGGTTTATTTACCAGTATACATTGCTAGCAAAGTATATAATTACTGGCAAAATTGTCATCAATAAAAATTTTTATCATTTTTCTCCTCTTTGCG
Source organism: Strigamia transsilvanica (assembly GCA_034701245.1). NCBI lineage: Eukaryota > Metazoa > Arthropoda > Chilopoda > Geophilomorpha > Linotaeniidae > Strigamia > Strigamia transsilvanica. The sequence continues at coordinate 75,947 of JAQIXU010000001.1, read as the reverse complement.
TTTACAGGTATCAACTCTTCCAGAATACATGAACAAGCGTTTTGGGGGTCAACGTATACGTTTACTTCTTTCAGTTTTATCGCTTATGCTTTATGTTTTTACTAAAGTTTCGGTATACGATACACGTTTGCGTTTGGATAACATTTTAATTAAAAATTTGTATACTTATAATTTAAGGTAAATTTGTTCGCTGGTTCTCTATTTATTCGGCAGATTCTTAATTGGGATATTTATCTGTGCATTTTATTATTATTGTCGTTAACTGCATTATCTACAATTACTGGTAATCTACATGGAAGTTGGTGTAAAAAGTCGAACTAAATTTCAAAATTTTTTAAAAACAAAAACGTTTTTTGCAAGGTGGCTTAGCAGCAGTGATCTACACAGAAACTTTGCAATGTTGCATCATGATATGCGGCGGTTTCGTCCTTATGATTATAGGCTTTCATGAAGTTGGAGGTTTTGCAGAATTGATGATTAAATATACAAAATCTGTAGCGAATATGACATTGCCCAATGAAACTTGCGGCCAGCCACTACCAGATGCGTGGGAAATGCTGAGAAGCCCAACCAGTAAAGATTTGCCATGGCCGGGCTTTTGGTTTGGCCAAACCACTGCTAGTTTGTGGTATTGGTGTAGTGATCAGGCATGTACTGAAATATTGTTTACTGGTGCGGTAGCGTATGTTTTATTCGTTTAATTAACAGATGATGGTTCAAAGAGCACTAGCTTCAAAATCTCTAAGTCATGCGCAGGGAGGAACTCTTTTCGTTGGATACTTGAAATTTCTCCCATTATTTATGATGGTTATTCCTGGAATGATCAGTCGTGTATTGTACCCAGGTAAACTACGAACTAGTATTAATTAAAAGTCAATGAAATTTTTTTTTAAACAGATATTGTGGCATGTGCTGACCCGGATGAATGTTTCAAATACTGTGGCAGTCGTGAAGGCTGTTCTAATTTAGCATATCCATTATTAATTCTCCGGTTAATGCCTTCAGGTGAATGCTTTAAATATTTAAATTATTTAAGTAATATTTGAAAAGTCTTGATTAAATTTCTTTAAGGTTTAAAAGGACTTTTAGTAGCTGTAATGTTGGCCGCATTAATGTCTGATTTGACATCGGTATTTAACAGTGCTAGTACATTAGTAACCATGGATATATGGCGGAGAATTCGAAAATCTGCTCAAACTAAAGAGCTGCTGTTAGTAGGAAAGTACGACAATTTAAAACTGTGGCATGAAGAAAATGACCAATTAATTTTCCATCTAGATTCACTGTTTTAGGAATGGTTGGTTTGAGTATTGCGTGGGTTCCAATTATTCTATCAATGCAAGGCGGGCAGTTATTTCCTTATATACAATCTGTAAGTGCATATTTATCACCACCCATAGCGGCTGTTTATTTAATGGCTGTCCTTTGGAGACGATTTAACGAGCAAGTAATTAAAATTTAAAAATACATTTGCCATCGTTAAGTGTGCAAAGGAAATGATTGATTTTCCTTCCTCTTTTTTAAAGGGTGCTTTTTGGAGTCTTATAATCGGCTTTATTGTGGGTATAATAAGAATGGGTCTAGATTTCTATTACGGTTCCCCTGCTTGTGGCGAAGTGGACGATCGACCACCAATTATTGCTGATTTACATTACATGTATTTTGCCTTGATTATTTTTTGGTGTACGGTGTTAGCAGGAGTAACTGTCAGCTTTTGTACGGAACCATCTGAAGACTATATGGTTACACGTTTTGATTTGTTTGTTTACTGTTATTTATTTATTTTTACAATAAATTTTAGCTGATTCGCACATTATTCTGGACTCGACTTGACACCTCTATAAGACCCGACGAGAAAACGACTGAAAATTTAGCAATTAACAAAAATTTCGAATTTATACTTACCACTATTGACACAAGTATAAACATACTTCAAACAGGTATGAAGATGTATACCTAAAAGAATAGGTTATATATATATATAATATATTTGTAATGAATATTTTTTGATAAAGGTAAATCTTCCGATATTCTTGTGCGTCACGAGGAAATAAGAATTCCGAAATGGAAAAAATTGTTCTTTTGGATATGTGGTTACAGCCCATCAGAGGCTAAACAAATTGAAAATAATGAGGCAATGGATGCTCATGTAGAAAAAGTGTCTTCCTTAAAACAAAATTTTTGGGCCAAAGTGTTTCTAGCTTTCAACTTGGTTGTAATTGTAGTTTTAACTATTGCTTTGAATCTATTTTTTACGTATGGAACCCGAAACATATTGAAAAATCTTGTTTAAACAAAAAAAAAAAAAATTAATTTGCATTTTTTTTTCTTCATCCTTACAAAACGATTATCATGCTTTAAAATTAAACTTTCGTCCACTGCTAGTTTTTCAACATTCTAAAAGTTTATTCACATTTCACATCAAGTTTATAAACGTTTTTAAAAATACATTTTTATATGATAACAGCATTTCGTTTCACATGATAAACTCTTAAATCTTAGTAAAAGTTCAATCAACAGAATATTTTTTTCAATCAAACTTAAAGTTGAACGAATAATTATAAATTTGTGTCCAGTTATTTACATGCTCAAAGAATAACATCATCGTAAAATCTTTTTAAATTTTTTCGAATTCATTTTTTTAGTGTAGTTACAAATCAATATTGTAAGTGACAACAATTTAAACGAGAAATAAACAACAACTACTAATATAAATTGGTGCAAAATACACTGAATCGCATTGTGTGCAAAGCAACAAAAATTTCTTTCATCTTCTATGAAACGGCAAGTGAAATACCATTAGATGTTCTGAAAAAGTGTCATGAGTAGGAAAGTAAGATGAGGAAATACCGTTGATGGATATGTTAAAACTTATTTTAAATTTTTACCGTTGTACATTTAAAACCAACAGTAATTTTCCAAATTTTTGGCCAAATACAGTTTCGGTTTAATTTTTTTATTGGAAGCATTAGAGTCATTTAATATTTTTACAATATTAATTTGGATAAAATTTCACAGAGCATCCGTTATAAAGAAAATATTTTCCGGGCTCTTTTTCTATTTCAATTAAAAATAACGAGAAGTAAATAAAATAAGGAAAGATAGATTGGCAGCAGAAGGAGAAAACGGGAAGAGAGCAAACACTGCCGTATCAAGAGAAACAGTATGCGCGACAGAGTAATTGACGTTGTAAATCCATAGTCATGCCTACTTTTGAAATCACATTATGCATTAGCGTTTTTTGTAATCGACTTTTCCACTGGGCTGTTTGTTTCTGCTTTCGTATCTAAACGTTTTTCTATCAAAAGAAATCACAAAACAATTCAAAATTTATACATAATTATCGAAAACAAATCTCCATCTTTTAATTTATAAGTATTTTACCCTGAGTCAATTGCGATTCGGTCTCCCGTTTGCTATTTAAGGTAGAAAATGATTTAGGAGACTTAGAGTTATCTGCGAAAAATTATTTAGATCGAAATTAAATAATATTTTTAATAATACGAAAATTTAAACGGGGTTATGCTTATTATAATAAAACGCACCATTTAAGTTCTGAGATTTTAATTCAGAATTAATTACTGGATTCGGTTGCTGTAGTGCAGCGTATTCTGGATGATCTCCGACAGTATCCATTAAAGCTGCCAACAGCGCATCTATAATTAAGCAACAACAAATTAACGACACGATAAATTGTGTTTGTTTTGTATCTTACTAATCACTTTCCGTTGTAAAGCTGGAGATATTCGTCCTCTTGCTGTTTCTTCTTGTAAAAACAACGTAAACCTCTGCAACGCTTCTTCCGCGTCGTTGTTCCCTACAATACGAAGGAATTTAATTATAGATGTTCTAATACCTGCAATTAAACTTCAAACCGCGCATAACACTCTGCGTGAACATCTGTTTGGCTAATTGGTAAATAACTTCTTCCAAAGAAAATTCTTTGGATAAGAAATCTGCAAGTCGACCTCGTCCGAGTGTTTCGTCATAGTCTATTTCTGGATTAATATTAGCTTCATACGTTTCCTCTTCATTAAATATTCCCGTTCTGTGATAAGCTTATTTCAAATTATTAAAAATTTCCATTAATTAAAATTGTCAAGGTGTAATTAAAAGATTAAAACAATTACTTGGTTGACGTGAAGTAATGGCTGATGACATTCTTTTGCTTTCTCCTGACGATATTTCGATTGAATCCGGTTGCAAATGATGATTAATTCCAAACTGAGAAGAGTGCTCTCGAAATTTTTGCTCGCGGCTTTCCTGAACACAAAAACTATATTCAGTCAAAACCAATTGAAACTAATAAATTTAAAACAAATTTACTTGGTTGCTTAACATTTCCCTTCTAGCAGCTATTGTTCTGATACGATTTGCTTTCTCGCTTTGCGCTCGAAGAATATCTAAATTCATTTTAACTTCCTCTAAATAATTAATTGCATCCTCTTGACTTAACTAAAATAAAAACACAAACTTAATCGTTTCACAATGGCTAATTTAATGCTCTAACCAGTCTCTCTCTCATAAGTTCCTCAATTGCTAGAGTTACTCCGTCCTCATCTCCTGTTCGATAAATATATTCAGCCATGTCAATTGGACTGTACTGAATACCTTCTAAAGGTGTATAATAATCCTACAATAGCAAAGCAATGCAACACTTAACCTTAACGGCTGTATTTATTCCCTTGTTTACTCACCTCGTTCATTTCTTTGCTCTCAATGATTTCCTTTCCGTTGTGGTTAATGTTTGTTCGATGAATTCCTTTATTTGGAATGTCTACTACCGTCTTGACAATCTTGTCAGGTTTGGCATCGCCCTCCTTCTGCGTTTCGACAGTTTCCTGTTTTCTACTCGCTAACATTTGTCCGTTTCTTGCGTCTTGTACTGGAAATATAAAATTGCCCAATACATTTCGATCAAAACACAGTAGGCGCATTCATAGTGTCATTGAAACTTGTTTAAATTTTTTAAACTAGTCTAAATGTAAGATTTTACATGTTAAATTTGACATTTAGACTGGTTTAAAATATTTAAACAAGTTTAAATGACTTTGTGAATATGCTACCGTAGTAAAAATCAAATTACGTTTAAACCTGAGATGGTTTTGCTGTATCTCTATAATAAATAATAGGGGGGAAAAAATAAATTTTTTTCTCCTTTTCCGTTTCGATTTTTCAAGTGGAACCTTCCCAACTTATTTTAGAAAAGATTGCTGGTCGAATTAATGTCAAAACCATCTCACAAAAGAAAGAGCCCACATAAAATAATTAAAAGAAATATTCCAAGTTAAACAAATAAAGTAAAATGTCAGAATTTATATATGAATAAATATTTTTGAAAATTGTACAACCTTTAGTTTCGGTTTCCATAAATGATGACTTTTGACCGTTCACATTACTCGAAGCTTGAACTTCAGACTTAACAACAGCGAAGTCATCATGCGTTTTTGCTGAAATTAGAAAGCATGATAAATGTAGGCATTTCAGCGTGGCACCCTGCTTGTTTCGGTAATGAGTATAAAAGGAAACCCGAACCTTAGGTCATTACCCGCAGCTACGTTGGTTCAATCCTTCATCCTTGTTCTTTCTCAATTAACGCTTGATTTCATTTCAATTATGGGCAAAGAATAAGAAAAATTATTCACAAACCTTGTTTTTTTAATGTTTCCAGTTGTTGCTCTTCATCTGTAACCTAAAATTTTTTTTAAGAAAGTAAATGTCAAATTTAATTTGTGGATGAGCATACAAAAACAGATAAGTATTCCCAAACCAATATCTTTAGATTTAAATACGACGTGGTTTGAATCGTATCTGTGCAAACTCGATTCAGAAAAATCAGATGCCTTTGAAGTTAAAAGCAATTTATTTACTTATATATTGAATATTTATTTATTTCAATACCGGCAAAAGCAAACCAAAAAATCCAAACAGTTTGATTTTCTCAACGTACCTTAATAAATTAAAAAATGTAATCATGAACTGACAAGTTGCACAATCATGTCTTGTACTTGTATACACAGTACAATCTATTACGCAGTCGCTGCATGAAATATGTTAGACTCGAATTGAAACAGCATCCTCAAGTGCAAACTCATAAACAAAATTATATTTGACAAGTTGGCATAAATTTAATAACACGGATGATCGGACTTGCTTTTAATTCTAGACAACAGATCGAATATTTTTTAAAAAAAATATATAATCAAATCTATAAACTAAATTAGCACTAGTAACATGCGACTGGCCCGATATATTGATGATTTTCGGCAAAACTGATTATCATTTAACTGATTACCCTCTGTACAATAGCAACTTCAAGCAGCTTTAACTTTTATTAATTACTACGCATTTTCTCATTAATTTAAATTTTAGAGCGCGTAGTAATTACCGTATAAAGTAACATATGTTGAATAGATAGATCTAATGGCTTTCATACACACCAGCCATTAAAGATGTAGTATAACTCTATACTATAAAGCTTAGCAAATTGAATTCTATGAAAGCATGCACTCTTCAGGATTACATCATTTCAGACGCTTTGAAGAACTAACGAATGATGGACCGCCCAAAAGTAGACAAATCTTATTTAAAAATAAATATTTTAGTTTTATTTTTTAAATCATTCAACGAAAATGCAATATTCTCGATAGAAAAAGCGAAACAGGTGGGTCCCCAACTAGAGTTTTAAGCAAGGTAATGGAAAAGTCATATTGTGCTTCTTTTATTACTCCAAATCCCAAACCCCTGTATTGTAGCCTTTCAATTTTATGTCTTTCTTCCCTTGAGTTTAGAGACGTTGTAGAATTTCAACTAGCTCAAATACAAGACGAATCAATCTGTTTGGATCAACAGAGAGGAAAACAAAATTGCCCCAACGACAAAAAAAAGTATATATGATTGAATTGGTTAAACCTTACCTGAGCTGTAGAAGAATCCTTCACAACTGAAAATAAATAAATAAATTCAGTTAACTAATTTTTCTAAATTTTGAAAAAAAAAAATCGAATAAAGTAAAGTATAAACGATATAAAGAGCTTCTTTTAAAATCGCAGTTTCTAAAAAAAAAAAAAAAAGCCATAAACGGAGTTTGTATTAGTAAATTAAGGAAATTTAGTTGCAGTAAAGTGCGGACGCTTGGCTAGTTGAATCCCATTTCCTTCCTAGCTGGACATTTCACGAGTGTTGTTTTCACCCTTAGACGCCTCTATCATCAACTAACATCTGGTTTTTATTGATTCTCATTGATGGTTTACTCTCTCGAGTGTTCTCATTCTTTCACATATTTTTAGAAAAGAGTGATTTGGTTAATGTAATAACGCTAATCTTCTATCTTTAGATGCCCTTAGTGTCAGATATAGTTGTTAAATATATGTCTGTTCCATATTTACTGGCATGTGGTTAGTCTAACAGGTAGAAAGTAAATAGCAAATATTGATAACTTGTTGGCTATTCTGTCTCACCTTTATTTCTCAATAGTTTGAGGAAAATTAGTCTTGGAAAGATCTCTGTCTAGTTTGTAGCTTTCATCACAAAAATTAATTATATACTGCTCCGGCTTATTTACCGGTAATGCGTCCTGAAAAGGATAAAATGAATGAGCAGCTGCTCAAGGCTGTTTGCTATTGACTCGTTTGTTAAATATATATAAATCACAAGTAAGTAATGGCTGCTTGCAGACTCAGTTTCCTGTTTGGCACACAACAACGACATCTTCCTCAATTATGATTATAAAGAGACTATAAAAAAATGACCTTTGTTATTGTCTTAAAATCAATATTTTATTTTATTTTTAAATAATTAAAGTAAAAACAACATTCGCTTTATTTAACTAAAACATCTTTAATGGTCTTTTATTAAACATCTAAGTTTAAGTTACCATAGCAACATGTTGACCGACATGACTACACATTTTGTGGAATGAACCGTTGACCCCACAAATGTCATTAGTTGCGTTTCCAAGGCAACCATACCCGGAACATGTCAGTGCCTAAGTCGAATTTTCTCATTTATCTTTATTTTATTTCTTACAATCTTTAAATTTAACCCATGAGCCGAAATGAAAGTCGAGTTAGGAAATAAACAACCGAATCTGCACAGATTCTACGTATTTAACTATTCAATATGTACAAATAACGCACCCTCGTCTGCCTTTATCAAAAAACCAAACTACAAAATGCAGCGAAGCGATCGAAGCATGAAAAGCTCCGCCTGAGCTCCCCGGAGTACTTCCCTGCACGGCATTTGCGTGCATATGCTAGAACCAGAAACAGAACAGGAAACGCAGTCTGATCGCTTTCATAAGGTGTGGCATGACATTGTCGTGCCTTACATACCATAATTGCCGGCTGCCTTAATTACGTTGCGGGCCTGTATTGTCTCGTTAGAACAATGAGCTAATTTTCTTTGTTTTTAACTTCTAATGTGCTTATCAAAGCAATAAGCTTTTCCACAATCGACTCCTTTTGCAAGATAAACTCAAGATCATACCAAACTGCACCGTGAAATTGTCTTTTATTATTGCAGAAAATGCACGTGTGCGCCGGTTAAGTTAGATAAATATTAGGCAGATGAGTTACTGCGGCCGGAAGTTGGTGGTATGAATATAAACGAAAGCTAACCACAAAAAAATATTGCTAAATTCTTGCGATCTATTGATTTTCTCCCCTTATTTCCATCACAATTCACATTTTTATATATTTTATACTTTTTTGTTTCTTTGAAAAAATGAAAGGAAATCTAATTTCTGCACTTTAATTAAATGTCAACATTAGATGATGTTTCCTATAGAATACAATTTTGTTTTTCTGTGTTTTTTTTTTAAAAAAAACTAGGCCACGTAACCATTCGGTGTTCTTTTTCTTTGCTTGCTAAAAAAATTAAGGTGAAACCACTAATACAAACAGGCGTGTTTTAATTTGCCAGTGGCGTAATCTGAGCACAAAGGATCTTTTCGTTGAATCATTCAATTTTCTTTCCGTTCACCTTAAAGATCGATCTTGAGCTATATAATGGAATAGCGCAACAGGTATTAAAGAAAAGGATTTTCCTTTCTTAATGTGTTAGGTTAAGCAACCACAAACTTTGTAGCTTATAAACATGACTTAATTTAACACACCTACAAAATGTACTTTGTATTCATGCAGCCTAAGTTGCGAGCGAAGTCAGTAGCCATGGCAACAAGAATTACTAAAGCCACCTGCTAAAGAAATTCGATCAAATCATCTGCTCAGCCCACGTAAACACCTCCACTCGCAGGAGTGGAGGTGTTAGCGAGTGGAGGTGTTTACGTGCGCTCACAATCCGAGAATTTTGTCGAGACAATCTGATGTGCAATTCAACAAAAATAACTTCTTCATTTAAAGGTCGTTACATTTTTTTTAAAAAAAAGATCTGCCCTAAAATCTAACATAAATATGTTAAACACCGCATAAGCTGCTTTGTTATATACATTGTGAAACTGTTTCACGCTGAAATTAGATACTTTAATATCACCAAATTAATTTTTAATTAATTAATTTCAGCACGCTAAACCGCTTACAAGCGGGCTAGCGTACTGTAATTAAAAATCAACAAAATGTGCACAATTCTAAATATTGAATAACCAATCATTCAATAGTAAAAATTATTAAATAAATAGTATAAGCGGGCATGCAGCGATAATCGGTAAACACATCTAGTGAAAGGGGCATCCACTTCTATTGGAATTCCCGGATGGTGTAAGCTTTTGTACCTGATCGGCAATCAGCAGATCTAGGATCATGCAATCTGATTGTGGTTTTCTTTCATATATTTGATCAATTTTTGATCAATTTTTTATGCATATGAACAGACAATAAAACTAATAAAAAATGTATCAATTTCAAGAATTCTGTCAAGAATTTTGAAAACCGAGTTCTTTATCAATTGAATAAAAATTGTTCGATTTTTCCAAATTCATTGTTTTAGAAAAAAAAAAAAGTTAAAATTGTAATTCCACTTTATTTGTATGAATATATACAGTTTTATTGTTCGCCAAGCGCAAGAAAGCTCTAGAGGGTAGAAGATAACCATTTAAAAAAAAAGAATTTAAATGTGCAATTACCTTGCTAAATGTGTACAACTTAAAACTATTATCTTTTACAGTGTGCACGCACTTATTCAACATATTTACTGAAAGAAATATATATTCTCCACATACGGTATTTATAATGAATTAAGCTTTGTGTAAATATTCATGCTTAAAGCTAAAACTAAAGACGATTATTCCAACCGACAACAGGCTAAAACTTTGATAAGTAGTTATTGTGGTTTACGAGTAAAAAGAGCTGCATCTTTTCATCAGGGCGATCGATTCAGATAGAAGAGAATGTGGATGCGACAAGTACTTTGCCTTGCTATCCTCATCCAGATGGTTGCATTTACTAACCACGATCCAAAATACCCAGTTGAAAATCGAACTTGCTTTCAGCCCCCTTTATAATCAACCATCTTTTCCCGTTCTTTTTAGCTTTCATCCAATTTCGTAATTCACTTACAGTAACCATTAAAAAAATGTATATACATGTACTCTCAAAATCGTGCATATGTTTGTGTGTGTTTTATATTTCTTCTCATCGTTAATTGGAGGTTAGAATTAGGTAACGGTTCTTGACAACCCGAAATTGTTTTAGTAAAGACAGGCCAAACCCATCTCATCTGAGTAAAAGTAAAAAATTGATAGCATGTGTGTGTGTGTGTGTGTGTGTGTGCACTTGGCTTGAAGGGATTTAAGCCAAGAAAATGCATTATAGAATCCACGGAAATTGGACGCGTGAGACTTGTCTGAGGGTATACGTTTTCCCATTTTCCATCATCGTGCAATATTTAAAAAGTAGTTAACACAAAACATAACTTTTCAACACGGGGTAATAACAGTGCATAATTATTAGGGCATTTGAATGAAATATACGCATTGAATTAGAGGAAAATCGTGAGTTTAATAAAACAGCAGAATACACCACTTCACTTAGAAGAGTGTAATGCAAAACCACTAAAATTTCAAATAAAGTTTCTTGTAATTAGAAAGAAGAAACTAAGCTTCGTTTTGCTCGCTTCACTACCAACTTCAATCAGTTGGAGTGTTGTGAAAATCCACTTTAAACGACCCAATAGACGTCTAAGAAATTTTATCTTCTATTGGTGATTAAAAACCTTACACCTTCATTTTATTCGTTGCAAAATTGATTTCGTTTTTAAACCCAGTCAAGCATGATAGATTTCCTTACTGTTTACATCTATCACGACTAAAAATAATATTAATCATTATTATTTATTGCCATGGAAACAGGAGTCATGCAGAATGACGTCTTTTTGGTGAAAGAGACTTAATAAACACTAAGTTAAAGCAGCCAACTAACTCTAAATGATTTTCGTTGCCTCCACTTTCACTCGCCCCCTAGATATAATTCACTATAAAATTTTTATTCAGCTGCCTGCGTCATTCCAGGTTATTGAGCAGCATCATAGGCACATCAGTTCAAGGTTGAAGAAGATTTTGTTTTCAAGATTTTGTTTATTCATTGAGTTATTTTCGTATTATTCAGTAAGCAACTCAATTTGCGCGTAATATTGAAAAGATACAACACAAAATAATAATGAAATGCATGACAAAAACAGCATAATATATAGGCCACAATGTATGATAGATGTTATGTTAATGAACACACACACATCAATCCCTTGATACTGATCTCGTGAATTTATAGACGTTGTATAGTGCAGGGACAGACCTGAGAATTCAATTTGGTCTCATCAACATTCATTTTCTTCTTCAATTCCCTAGCGAATCTCTTTTCAAATTGTTTTTGAATGTCGTAGTCAGGTGAGTAGGTTAATTTTAGGTACTTGATTGCATTAAGTACCTACGTGTTTTCTGTCACTGGATAAAAAACGTTAGAATTCTAACAAATTCCCTTTTGGAATTCTCTTGTTTAATGGATGGCTTAGCATTTCATTTATACACAACTCTGATGTAGAACAGCAACCTTATTTTAATGCGATTATAGCAGCGGTGTTGGTGTTACGCGAACACAAGTTTGTTTCCATGAATCCCTATAATTAGATCCAAAATTAATCTATCACGCTTTGATTTATCCTTGGAGCTTCTGAAGAGGGAAAATCATCTTTATGTGGATGGTCGCAGGTAAGGTAAGTAATAAATAAGTCATGTGAAAACTGGTTATGATGATAATAGCAAAACACAGAGAGAAAAACAATAAAAAATTTAACTTACCAGTCGGTTTTGACGTTATTGATGTTGGTGCAGCGTGAGAGAAAGACGACCAAGCGAGCTGCATCAAAAGCACGGATGCAGTCACCGACATAACGATGTTAGGCCTCATCCCCCGAATGACTGTACTCTAGAACAATAGGAAGGACTTGTAGGCGGCCATAGCAATTGACAAGTCGTGTGAAAAGTTTAAGTGAAAAGAAAAGTACTGTTAAAGAAGAGATAAACGATTCATTTAGGAGAAAAAAATCTCACTTTATTGTTAAATTGATAGAAAGAGTGAGCTTTGTCTCTTTTTTTTTCTTTTTGTACTTCTTTTAAACATGACTTAGTTTTATCTTTCATTTTGTATCATAGCCAATAAATCTCTAGACATTTTTATTTTTATCATCGTTGTACTTTAACTGATAAATTTGGAATGACAACTTTAAAATGTTTTTGCTCAAATTTCTTTATGGATTATTGCTTGTGGTCATTACACAAATGAAATTTTTAATGATCGACCACACTTTAAGGTTTTGTTGATTACAAAAATTCCGAAAATTCAAAATTTGCCATTAATTTCAACGACAAAAATTGAAAAATGTCCACTTTTTTCTGCCATGACATAGAATGAATAGAATAGAAGAGAAGCAAACATTCTTATTGACTGCAAATAAATGATACAAAAGTGTTCTGGAATTGTTAGAACATGTTCCATGCTCCATTGTGCCGATTTATCTGTTTATCACCACTTTACAGAATTCTCTGTGTATCGTAGTGTGAGTGCGAATCACAACATTTTCTTTTGTTCTACGTAAAAATTCGGCTTTATTGTGTAAAAAACAAGTTGCTATTTTTGTTCCCATCGCAATTTATTTAAACGAACCAATTTAACTTATAAATATAGAAGTGAAATTAAAAGAACAATTATTTTTTTAATGTCACGCTTACATCTTAAAGTTCATGAATATTAATCCTTTATTCCATTGTTAATTTCCCATGGCGCTAAAGGAGCAAAAGTTTTCTAATAAATATTTCATAAAAGCAGCAAACAAAAGCTCGTCGAATAGTTTAACATTCTAAAATCCATAACTCGCATACGGTTGAATTCTAACAGCCATTCCTAATCCTAACAAATATTTGCTAACAAGTGCCGATGCTAACAAACAAGCATTAGTTGCTAAATCCTAACAAATGGATGCTAACAAACAAGCATTAGTTGCTAAGCTGCATGATTGAACGCTTTGATTTTTCAACCAATAAACATTTCATTAAAATTTTTAATTTTTAAAGAAATTAAAATAGTTTGAATTCAAACATATTTCTGCGACATTTAATACGAACAATTCCAGAACATTTAAAACGGAAATATAAATTATAAGTCAGAACTGTATACAAAAATAATTTCTAATTAAAAATTTTAATTAAGACATTAGACCTCTACCAACGTACACTTTGGCCGTTCAACTAAATATTAATTTTAAAAATTACAAAATAATCTTTTTTCTGGAAAAAATAAAAAGCGATTAAAGTGAAGCAAAATAACAAGAAAAAAATCCAAAATAAAAATAGAATACGCTATTTAACAATATACATAAGCTTATGTGCGAATTACAATTTCAGTAGAATGAAGTACTTTTTAAAAAATTTAAATAGGTATAGCTCAAATTCTATGAATAAAAAACTACAAAAACAAAATTAGCTAATGATCAAAATGTTTATAAACTTAATAGGAGGTGACTTTTTGTGCTGTATCAGTGATTAAGGTTATATAACATACATATTGCCACCCCCAGTGATGTGTAAAATGGCAATAAAAGTCACTCGCAGCTTTATGAATAATGCGCGGTTCAATAGCTAAGGGGCAATAGAGATTATGAAACAGTCTCACTTTGTGTGAGTGTGAATGGTAATTGTTTTAAGTGATCTTAAAAGCTCTCATCTTTCATTTTTTTTTAAAGACTCACACGAAACCCTATACAGACACAGCCGTTATCGTCAAAAATTAGATTTTATTTTTAGTGTAATTCAAGTTTCTACTGAAATCTCGTTTCGATGTTGATGAGCATGTAATAAAAACTCGCATTTACTGTAGGTGATGAACCTTTGATCTTTAAAAAAAAAGTTAGATGTACACAAAGAAAAGCATATGATCTCCAGAGGATAATAAAACAGCTGCTATCTCGGGCTTGGGTCAGTCAAGCAAAATTCGTCGTCTCCCGAGTCGTCTCAATAACAATATTGACTTTTCTGTGTGTGGGTTTCCTTTACACATTGGCACGTCGTCCCTTATTGTCTTAGCAAATTACGTCGAGGAACATTTAAATCTTAATCACATCCTACCGGGCTTTTCTCTTTTCTTTCATCTTTTATTTCAACAAATCATTCAATCGGATTCTTCAATCTCAAAAAGACAAGAATGGCGTTTTGGCCATAAAGGTCAAACATCACTTGTAATCACATGAGAATTGCAACCACACATTATGTCAAAAGCCGAAGCGCGCATATGTTGTCGTTATCTTGCTATCATGAACTTGTAAATTAAATTTGAAGTGGATCATACACATCCCAGCCGTCGAGTAGTATTACCCGCTTGTTAAAGCTTTTTTATTTATTTATAGCACCATTATAGCATTATTGCGGACTGTTTTTTCTTCTTTTGCTACAATTACACAAGTAATTGTCTATAATAAATAGGTTTGTACTTCATTAGACTAAAGTTCATTACCGAGTGACTTACGAGGTATGCGAAAATTGGTTGTCAAGGAAACCTGAACACATTAATTTTAACCAGTGATAAGAAATGGGTTTCCCCCTCTCAAGGCTGACTTAATTACTAAGATATAACGATAATATATCTTCCGAAATAACACTAATTAAAAAAAGAAATATAACTGAAATAAAGCTGTTTGTATTCTACAACGTAAATTTCGAATTTTTTAAACTTCTCTATGGAAATAAGCATCCTATTTCGTTCATTTTTCTTGGCATCCATTAACCATATGTTTGTCAGTAAAAGAAATAAAAAAATATAAAAAAAAAAGACTGAAGAAATAAGAGAAAAAAAAAAAACATGATACTCTTTGATATTGATTTTTCCGTATGTTTACACATACTCCATGAATATTACTCAAACATATAAAAGTTTAATCCGGAATTACAAAGACGAAATTAATTTCTCTGTAATGCAATTACAGTTGATACACACCAATGTTTCTTTTGCACTTAAGAGTGTTTCTCTTTCCCTTAAAGATGTGTTTCAATAGTATAGCTGACTTGCACAGCAGCTCAATGATTGATTTGCTGATGGTCTATGACACTGGAATCGATCGTTCAGTCTTGCTCTCGTAACAGACAATCATAGGCAATGCATAACGACTGGGATCCGCGCATTTTTCTGTCCAATTTGAACTTTTATCTTTTACCTCACAATCAATTTTCAACAGTTGCAATACCACATTCATTAAAAAAACATTAACGGATCATTATTTCATTTATCACCCACTAAAAAATGTATGTATACCCCACATATATTTTTAATAATAAAAGAGAATAAAGATTTTCTTAAAAGAGAATTAATGCAAAACACTTACCTACGAACAACTAAGTAGGAGAGTCAGTGTAGTTGGGGGATGTTAGGTTGTGGCCCCTTTTTGGCGGGAATCACAGATGATTGGGGGATAGTCTCTTGCAAGTGAAACTGGCGCGCGTTTGCCTCGTGTGTGTCTACGCTCCTACTGTTGTGCGTTTGGGTTGCGAGTACTGAATGGTTTCACGCTTGCGCACTAAGAAATTTTCGACGTCATGGTTTTATATTCTCTTTTTTTCTTTTTTTAGAAAATTTGAAAATTATCTCGTTTCTGACAGTTTCTTTTCTTGCTCAAAAAACTATAGTTTTTTTTTTAAAAAATTTTAATTTTAAGTGTTTTATTTTTACTTTTTCTGTTTCAAAATATTGTTGCACACGTGTCAATTACTACTCCAGTTAATATCTAAATTTTCATTACTTTGACACTTTATCCTTGGATTAAATAACATTTCCGATTTTCACGGTTATTTCATTAATAAGCAAAGCAATGGATTTTTCACGTGCATTGATTTCACATTAGTCACGAACAAAATAGAATATGTAGCGTGCCAATTTTCTCGTCTATCATTTTTTAACACGTGATTCTGATATGTGCAACGAAAAAAACATCAACTGCGATATGATATGCATGATTAACATTATCCTTGTGATTTAAAACAAAAATTTAGTTGAAATCAATGACGATTGGAATGATAACGAAGAGTCAATAGTAATTACATTACTCCCATGTAGTTTTTCAGATTTTAATTCGAATTTCCACTCACCAGATGTCGCTCAAACACGTTGCTATGTATATCGTATCGAGGCCGTCGTGGGTTTAATTACATTTTTATTTTCTGTTTATTTATTTATTTATTTACTAAATGATGAAAAAATGTTATAATTAATATGAATATACTTCCAGTTTTATTGCTAGTTCATAACAAGAATTACAATACAAAGCGGATAAAATTCAAACCATAAAAATGCTTCAAATTCTAATAAACTTTTCACTTTTGATATAAATTGAGAGCAAAAAATTAGTAATTTCAACCTTGTAGGTCTTTAAAAGTTAAACAAGGAAAGACTTTGGACCCATTATAGCAGTTTGGAATGATCGCTTTAAATCAGATCAAATGGAGTTAATGCAACAGGTTTCCTAACAGGAAACCATTATTTATTGCAAAGGAAGAATTATTGCAAAAAGGTTATTACAAAATAACAACTTTGAGCATTAAGGAAAAAAGATCATATAAACCTTTGAATATATCTAAATCGAACATTTAAAGGATAACTTTCCATTATTGCATTATTGCAACGTTATATAATTTTCTTTACAAAATATTATATTGATTACATACATTTCTTATATCTTGTTCTTGCAATTCTAAAATTTTCCTCTTTAATTTTGTCACAACTTTGGCACAACAAGAAAAAAAAATTTATTTTTTTTTGTGACAACACATGCAAATTACATTTAATTCTAATTTAAAATTTTTATGGAAAACATTTCTCAATGTGATGTGACCAACCACAAATATTTAAAAAAAAAATCTTAACTGCTCCCTAAAAACAATTCATCATAACATTCTGGTACAACGTTTTAACGTATATTATTACAATTACCTGTCCTATCAACAAATACATCTATTAAAAAGCACTTTAAAAAAATTTAATCCCTAACACTTCCCCACGCACTAAATCATACAAATTTATCATTTGGTGAGAACGATTACAACAGCCAAATGAAAAAGTCGAATAACAAAAAATATTCGACTACTAAATCAACAATCCCACACAAAAAATACATGCGTGACCTTACAATTAGAAGAAAAAAAAGTGTTTTTATGCAAATGGGTACAACAAATTGAATTTTTTTTTTTAAAAAGTGATGCGCACTAACATAAATGTAATGAATTCGCGTGAAAAACAATCAAGCTTTAGCCAAACGCAAGACATGCAGGATAACTTCATCTACAGTCTGGTTATTGAGCAGTGTACGAACAGCATTATCATCAATTACAACGGTAAAAAGCAATTTCGAATTTTCCCGCAAACGATCCATAAAAGTATAGTCTTCAGGGTTGACTGGCGTGTGTCCGCAGCGTCGAATCACAGCTTCGAGCAACTGGTCGATGGGTTTATCTGGCCAACCGAATCCCCTCAAAGTGGGCTCATCGACGAGCAACGACAGCAATTCTCGAATGCTTTCTGCCAGCTGAGCCTCGGTGAGAACGCTGTCCGTGCCCTGATCTGCCGAGCGAATGCTAATCTTGTCGGCATCCTGCATAATCTTTTCCAGCATGTCGCGATGACGTTTTCGCATGTGTCGCAACAGACAGTCTTGACGAATAAAAGCTCGGCCGCATTCATGACAAGCTTTGGGTTCTTCTCTCGTGTGAGTGAGCAAGTGAAGTTTGAGCGACGGCTTGATGGCGAATGCCTTATTGCAAGTGGGGCAAATGAACGGTTTCACGCCCGTGTGGAGCGCGGCATGTCGATTCAGGTCTTCCTTTCGAACAAAAGCCTTCTTGCATTCCTGGCATTCGTAGGGCTTCGTTTTCTCATGAATGTACTTGATATGCATTTGCAGTCGCGCTTTTCTATTGAAGGACTTGTTGCAGAAACCGCATTGGAAGCCGTTTTCGCCGGTGTGATGGAAGAGGTGCGCCTTGAGACCCCCCGACTGAATAAACTGCTTTCCACAGTAATGGCATTTGTGAGGTTTAATGCCAGTGTGGATCCGAACGTGGCGATTCAAGGTTCCCTTTAAAGCGAACTTGGCGCCACATTCTTTGCATTCGTATGGCCGTTCACCAGTGTGAATGCGTCGGTGTTTCTTCACTGCGCCGGTTGACGGGAACGTCTTCGTGCAATGGTCACATTTGAACGGCTTTTCGCCGGTGTGTTTACGGACGTGGATTTGGAGCAACGAATAGCTGTGAAATTCCTTTTGACAGAACTCGCAGAGAAATGTTTTGCTTTTTGCTTCGCCAGCGTGAGTTTTCAAATGTTCACGCAGATTGCTTTTGCGAGAAAAGACTTTCAAACAAACCTAAAGAATATTGCATATGATCAGTTTACAATTATTAAAAATTAAAAAATTTAATTCATTATTACCATGCACGGAAAACTAGGCGCTTCATCTTTACTGCCGCCACATTTTGTCTCGACTAAGTGGCGATCTAAGTGATACTTTCTACTGAACTGCCTTTTACAAGTATCACATTGAAAAGGTTTCAACCCTGTTTAAAACAATAAATAAAACAAAAACATTAAATTTTTAAATAAAATGAATTCAGAATGAGTAAATGTTAAAATTATACCAAAAACTAACAACAACAACAACAACAACGTGTCTAAAAAATACATAAGGTTTAAATACAACAAAAAATTAAGTAAATATATAAAGAAAATTATAAATCAAAACAACAAGCAACCAGCAATAAATAGTTTTGGTACCTTCAACATTTTCCAACCTAAAATTTTTAGACGGCTGCATAGAATTAGAAGAAGTGGTTTATGTGTACAACACTTTTTTCTTTCAGTGTATCGGTATTTCAGATAACTGCAATGCAATACGTACCAGTGTGAGTGTATTGATGTCGTGCCAATGTTCCTTTATCGGCGCAGCGAGCGCCACAAACGTCGCAAACATGTGACGGTCCTTCTAAATGCAACACCTTTTTATGTCGATCAACGCTGGATTTCAGTTTAAACACGGCAGGGCATTTGTCGCATTTAAATGTGTATTTGTCGTCTGAGCTTAATTTTTCATCGGAATCCTTGCAACACTGACAATTTGTGCCGTGACGCATTTCGTTTGGCCTCAAAAGCGATTTTACTCGAGTCGTAAATTTTCCTTTAAAAAAAATAACATTAAACAAAAAATTGATTTTAAAATAAACAAAATAAATGTATAAAATACCTCTCAACTGATCTCTAAGTGAATCTTCATTTTCCTTCAACGACTCATTGTCATTTGCCTCCATTTCGCTTTGACTCTTGCCTGGAGTCGATTTTTCCTCATCACTATCATCATCGTCTTCGTAGTCTTCATCGTCCATTTCCTCATCAGTGTCCTCAGAAATCTTAACTTTGCAAGCAGATTTATGTTTTCTCAACCCCTGAAATTAATTTTAGTTCGTAAATATATAAAAATTTAAAATAAAAATAAAATATTTACTCTGGGCGTTGTAAATTCTCTACTGCAGTTGTCACACGAATGTGAAACTTTGACTTCCGTCTTCTTGCTTGCGATTTGAATATTGTTTTTCTTCTTTCCATTCTTTTTAGCCGCCCCATTCGACCGCAACCTATCATTAGTTTCGTCCTGGCTGCTACTCTGTCCGTTTTCTGGACTGTCCTTCAAGTTTTGTACTAATTTCTGTGACTTCGGAACATTCTCTTCCAAATCATTTTCATTTTCTTCACTGGAAGTATTATCTTTTTTCTCTATCGCCTCTTTTTCCTGTACGTGAGTTTTCTTATGCTCCAGTAATTTCGCTCTGGAGGAAAATTTCTGTTTACACGTGTTGCAGGTTAGCCGTTTTACTGGCATCTGAAATTTAAAAAAATAAAACAAAAATATAATAAAACAAAATCAAAATTATAAAAATCCCAAATATAAATTTAAAAAATTTTAAATAACAAAAATTCAATTCAAACCATCCAGTTAAATTATCTCTCCAGTCAAAATATCTACATTACCTTTGCACTGGGTAAATATTGGGTGCATCCACACATAGAATACTGGCTTTGTGGGTAAGCCCGCCATTTAATTTACGTCACGTGAAACATAAAAAAGTTTTTCAAACTTTTCCCCTCTCCCTCTAATTAAGCAAAATTGTAATTCATAAAAAAAAGATATAAATCAATACGTAATTAATCGAATCAAAGTTAAACTGCACGCTGAATTGGCGACATCTCATTAGCTCTTTATGCCATTATGGTTGGTGTAGGATGACTTGGCTATGGAAGCCGCTCCCATTGCGATGGGCGACGACTAAAGTTAACAAGTGGATTTTTTCCAACTTTCGCTATCGAGCGCAACTTTTTCAGCACTGTGACGTTAGCAATTTACTAATCCGTTCGATCGGGGACGATGCTAACTGTTAATTGACACCGCAGCCCGATAATCAAGTGGTAAAAAGGGAAGTTATTTTCACTCAGCGATTTGTGCAGATCAACAAGTCGAGAAACTCTCCAGGGGCAGCCATTTGCTGCCCCCGATCGTAAGCAGGAGAAAACATTCACTAGCTGCTTGGGCACGTTTACACGCTCGTTGATATCTGGCGTCACGGATCGGTATAAAATTAAAGAAAGACCTACGTACCTTAGAAATTTAGTGCAATAATATGTGAAGAAATGAACTGGACTGCGCAAATGGCTGTAGATATCGTGTGAAACAAAGGATAAGTGACTTCACTTTGCGCTGATGGGACATGCAGCCATGCAGCAGCGCCGTATGCGGAGAAGTCTAGCCAAAGACCATCCCGTACAAAAAGAGCCCGTCACCAGAATGCAGTGTGTCAAGGATTAAAATGAAAAAAAATTGAATTTTAAAACTGCCGGAGTTATATTAATGAATTTTTAAACGCCATTTTTTTTACAATAAATTTTTACGATTTGACGCAGGTTGACATATGAAAACTACCAGCTGTATTAACTTTCATTTTCATTTAGGAATCTAAATATTTTTTAAATAAATTTGTTCTGTCCCTAACAATAATAAAAATTCAAATATTATTTTGAAAAAAAATTTGTGTCTTTTGTTTTGATTTTTTATCGCTAATATATATATTTTTAAATTTTTTTTTTCAATTGCTTATCAGATTTTCAGTATTTACCGTTGAAAATAACATTTTCCGAAATAATTTTCCTAATAAGTGTTTCGTTTAAAAACTTTGCGTAAATGTAAATAGTTACTGTTGTTAGGAAAGCAAAGCGGATAGAGTAGCTAGGCAATTACGTACAAACGTTACCAATTGCATTATGGGATGGAATTCCAAGCCGAAGTCGCATGTGGTCGCCGGAAATTTTAGTGTTTTGAATTTTAAATAAGCAGGAAAAAAATGAATTGGATGATATCTCATTGAAATAATTGGCATAAACATGGGGGAAGAAGTGGATGTTAAGGTCATCAAGAAAACGCAAGAAACTTTGGGCAAAATAATCAAAAAACCTCCGCTTACGGAAAAGCTGCTAAGGAAGCCACCTTTTAGATTTCTGCATGATATCGTCACTAATGTAAAAAAAAAAACACACACGCAAATGCATATTCGCTAATATCATTTCATTTTTAGGTTATTAATACAACGGGGTTCATGAAAGATGTATTTACTTCGGATGAATTAATTTCAGACAATATTAAAGATAAGGAAAGTAAAATAAAATTTTTACAAAAAGTTATCGACGAAGTTGGTAAGTTTTCCTTTAAAATAAAGTATGACGAGTGATTGATGTTTGTTTACGGTACATTAAGGATCAGCTGTTGGTGATCGGCTCTCTGTCCGACCTGGTAAAGTGGTCGCGGGTCACGAAGCGGATAAAACGAATCTCTTTTTACAAGCTCTTGCACAAGCTACTCAAAACGGGGAAAGTGGAAATGAAAAGAAAAGTGTTGCTGAAACTGCTAAAGTTAAAGAAAAGAAAACGAGTAAAGATAGAGCACCTTCAAAGGATAGGAGAAAAGATGACGTGAAGGTAAAATTTGATTTATAAAATGAAATTTTAAATTTGTTGCGTATTTATTTTTCTATCTATTTTTCTAGAATGAAGCTGATAAAAATAAATCTAAGGTTAGGAGTAGGTCGCAAGATAAACCTGCTATTAAAAAAGAGAAATCTTCCAAAGAGGTTAAAAAGGCAAGCAGTTCAACCGATGAACCCAACAAGAGCAAGAGTAGATTAAGCACCAAAGAAAAACCAAGGGAAACTCACAGGAGTCGCAAAACCGAAGGAGAAAAGGAAAAAACGGGGAAAAAGAAAGAAAAAAGTCCAACCAAAGCTGCTGAACGTTCTGACAAAACCGTAACGAGTCCGATCAAACAAAATGCTTCTAAAATTCAAAACGAGGAACCCGAAGAGGATAATAATATTCATTCCAATTCTGACCAAGTGAACGGCTTGATAGAAATGGGCGCTAATGGTTTGAATGCGGATGATGGTGGTGATGGAGTAAGAAGCTACCCTGATATATTATACTTGAAAAATTAACTTTTTAAAGAATTTAATTCAGGATGCGACCCGTCCCCCGACAGGAAGGCCCGTGACTAGTAGACCTTTAACAACACGTCCAACTACTAGCACGATTCGGAAAATAAGTTGTAAGTGCGAATCAAGTACTGAGTTAATTGAATTTATTAATATTTTTATCGTAAATTGCAAGCTAACGATAGCGAGCATGAAAAAAACGAAGGTTGTCGCTTAATTTTATCTATAAATACATTTTTATAAATAAATACTTAAATACTTATATACTTATGTAGATCCTGCAAGTTTGATTATGAGTCCGTCTCGTCAAGTTGTGGTAGAAGATGGTGCAATTAGACCACCAACCTCTTTCACTAGGTTTAGATATGGTTAGATGTAGTTATGAAATATGGTAAGTAATTATTTTTTTTACATTTATAGATTACGTTCGGCTCGCCCTGCTAGTGCTCGACCGCCACCTCCCGTTCTTAAGTCAAAAAGAGCTGTTTCTGAAGAACCACCACCCAAGTACAAAGATTTTTCAAATTTAATTAAATTTAACCGAAAAATTGATACCAAACTTGTTAATTTTAGCATGGAGGATCAAAATGGTGTGACGAATTTGATCGTAGAAAATGACAAGGATGATGAAGAGGATGATGCATTTGTAACTGAAGAACCAACAACCCAATTGGATATTGAACTAGAGGTGAATTTATTGCTATTAATTTTATTTGACGAGCTGTTGTGAAAAAGTTTGATTTTTTTTAGCCGCTAAAACAACAAACTGACATTAATGTGGAGGGCAGTCATGGTAATGAAATCTGGATTTTGTCAGATTAAGAAACACGCCTGATTTTTTTCTTCTCTATGTGCAGGAAGCCTCGTCACGCAGATATTGGAAAGCAAAAAAGATTTAGAAAGCGGAAGTGAACTGGACCATAATAAAGTTGAAATTGTGAGTTGATTTTATTACGATAAAAATATATTTATAATTTATTTTTTGGTGCAGGATAAATCAATGTTAGCTGATGTTACAAGACGAAAGGAACGCGATGTAGTTGTTCGGGAAGTCGAAAAGATGCGCTCGAATATTCAAGTCCTTACTAGAAGCATCAATCCATTGGGGAAGATGATTGATTACCTGCAAGAGGATGTCGACTCCATGCAGAAAGAGCTTATCACATGGCAACGGGAAAACCAAAAATATTCTCAAGAATTAAAACGTGAACGAAGGTTAGTACTAGATACGTTAAACTACGGACAAAGGCGTCTTAATCGTTCATTTTACATTGCAGTGGATTGGAACAGAGTTTAGAACCACTCAAAGTGCAGTTGGAAGATCTCGATCATGCAATTCAAGACCAAATGGACAAAATTGGCAATGTAAAATCCAATGTTTTGCGTAATGAAGAGAAAATTCAAAAACTCTTGGCTTACCATAAGTCTTGATAATATTTTTAAAGAAATTAAACACTAGATATGCACTGGACCGTCCATTAGTTCACTCGTGTAACCCTCTAAACACCAGTTTGAAAATGTAAATTTTGCCAGCATGAAATGGAATGTGGAGAGTGCAAAATACGTATGACGAAATGCACAATTATTTATTACACATTTCTAGTCACAATTATGAAAAGATAATTGTTCCGTTTTGTTTGAAACAAGAAACTAGTTTTTTGCGAAATAAATGTTTATTTTCTTTTTGTACAGCGTACAAAATTGTTTTTATTGATCAAGCAATCAACCAAAAGCAGATTTTATCACGATCATTATTGATCATTATTATTTTCTATCGTTAGCGATTTCAAAATTCTTTTTCAGTAAATTTTCTACAACACTAATCACATTTGGATTAACTATACAATTTAAAAATAACTGAGAAAAGTTGGATTTATTCGTCTCTTCTTCAGATCTACATGGATTCTTATAAACGGAGGTGCGCTGAACATCGAGAAGCTTCAGATAGTCATCAAACTGAACAGGTTCGACAGGTATCACACAATCTTTATATTTTTTCAACGCGTCTCGGTCGCAGTGAATTCGAGCTCGTTTCGGACCATGCAAAGAGGATTGTTTCACTTTAACTTCATCAGCTGATTGGGCATTTTGTTTATCACGCAATCTCCTTAAAGTCATTTGCACCAACAACATGTTTTCATCGATCGATGTTAATTCCTGAAAAAATAATTATAAAAATTACATCAAAACTGAATTCCATGTACAAACAACCAAACCTCAGTAGGGTTCAACCAATCGTGCTGCCCACTAATAATTGGTGCCAACGAGGTAATAATTAATCTTGAAATTGCTTCTTGCAGCCTACTGTCATCATCTTCATCCTATCAATAAAAATAAAACAGGAATAAAATAAAGACCCATTTAAATTAGAATGATATTATTTAAACCATTTCGATCCAAGTGTTAACAGACACCGCGGTATCTAAGCTTTCTACATAATGCCACCAGTGTCTGGGCACAAATAAGACATCACCCGGCTGTAAACATATTACGTAAGGTGTGGTGTTCTGAAAATCCGGATATTCATTCAGTTGCGGATTGCCCACATTCACTTTACTGAACACCGACGATTCTTCGTACGGAATTCTAGTCGGCTGCAGATGATCGGATTGAATCGGAGGAAATAATATCCATCGTTTTCTACAAATTAAACACTGATGTTTATTCGATTTAATGTTGGAGTAAATACCTGTCTTACTTGCCGTATAATTGTGCGACTAAATTATACCCGTACGTATCGTAATGACAAGGTGTATGCGCACCTGCACTACCTATCCATATGGTGCTTTCTTTACCATTTCGGCCACTAAATCCAAATACACCCCAATCGACCGACTGAAAATCAAAACAAAAGCAATTTAAATAATTTACAATTTCAAAAAATAAGTAAATTTATTTTAAAAATATTTTTACTTGCTTCTAATGTATCGGAATCATGCTCAAATAATTGCGCCATGTATTTGTAATCGGCATATGCCCACGATTCTTTAGGATTTAAATCCTTAAACCCGTTTTCAGGTGAAATATTTGGCCATGACTGCAACCAGTTGCTGAAATCTTCAAGTGTGCTTTCTAGATAACCACAGTCTCCTTCCCAAATCGGGTCTAAAAATCAAAATTAAAATAATTAAATTAAAGAATATAAACATCTTTTTATTGATTTTCCAATTACCGACTTTATTTTCATTATTTTCGCCGACTCTGAAGCGAATTTTCTCGTTTTTTAATCGTTTACCCCAGTCGTCTATAGTCCACGATCTGCATGGCCATAGATCAATCATTCCTTTAAAAACAGTCGGATTGTTCAGGTAATCAGATACCAAGTGATAAGCCAGAGGTGGGGTCAAATTTTGATTTTCAATCTCCATTAGAAAATTCTAGAAAAGACCAAAAATATGGCACTAATTACATTTATTCAATTAAGTTGTGTTCATTTCGATTAAACACCTGCAGTTTTTTCTAAACCAGTTTCTAATTAAAGTAGTTGAAACCAAAATTATTACATCCTTCTCCTCAACCATTTAAAAGTTTAAGTAGCTATCACTTTCCCATCAGAGAGCGGCAGAATCAACTCCAGGAATTGAAGTTAATGCATTGACGTCATCGCGAGCTAGGATTTCCGCTGGAAAATTGAATTGCACCATTGAGGTTATAGAGGGCGCAGGAAAAGTCTCCCCATACCGTAAAAAGTTAAATTTTGATTCAGTAATTGGAGATAACACAACAACAGCAAACAGATTAATCATAGGTAAACGACTGTTGAACTTTTCTTATTGTTTTTTAAAATTTTATTCTACATTTCGAAATGTTGACATCGCTTGGTATACAAATAACTCACCTGACCACCTCACTTAACGAGTTTCCGACAATTCTATTAGATTTTATTTTTGCTTTTCAACCAAGCTAATAATTTTATTTTTATAATTACAAAAATTAGAAAATATGGCCAGCCTAATACTAAAGCAGCCAGAGTTTCCACCAACGAATTACGGGCAACATTCGCTAAAAACGGTAAATATTTTTATCTTATTTCTTGAAGAAATAAAAAATACAATTTCAAAATTCTTTACAAATTGTCTCGAATATTTACAATTAAATTTGATGGTTTTTGCCCCACATGGCCTTCAAAAATTGGTCATGCTCAACAATTTACCTGTTTCAGTTGATTGACATAGGGAAGGAGTAATTTTTTTCAAAACTATTTCTTGAGGGGGTGTTATTTTGCTAAAAGACGACGCAATATAAGAAATGTATACACAAAAACAAAACTTACGAGTGCTGGCTTCAGCTTTTGCAATGTATGGGTGTTTCGGGTTAAATACGATTGAATTACGTGTCGATGCAAATCAACCGATATTTTTGGGCAAATTTATTTACTTCCACCCACCTTTTCGCTAAGGTTATTGAATGACGTCATCACGTATCCACTTTAACCTACGTTTAAACTTGTTTTGTGCGTCAGTCAGATATTCTCGGCTGTACGAATTTCCGGCGGAAATTGCACATTGGCGAAACATGCGCAGAAAAATAGAAAACAAAACTACAGCCGCGCCAGCCGTTCTTGTGAAAACTTGAGAATCTAATTTATTTGTTGTGATTCATTCTATTTTGGCAATTATACCAGCTGCTCACCTTATTGTCAGTACAAACTCAACTCGCATCCAGAACAAAAACACTCGGAAGGTTATTGTATTACTTTTCTAAGCTTTGCATATAACAGCCGAATAGGCCTAAACAATGACAATGCTGATATGCTGAGTCATAGCTACGTTCAAAACTGTTCACAACGGTACAGAAATACAGCGAGATATTTCATCAACTGTGCTCCTAAGGTCGTAAAACAACTTGAATCGAAGAAATAAGTGTGCTCGACGCTTTTGTTCAACGTGTATCTACCCATACGAACTCGTGACGAGTGCTTTGACACTAACCGGTCCAAACTTTAAATTATTTTTGTGTGCCCAAAGTGAAAAAACATGGCTCTCAACTGAAGAAAAACATACACTCGTATTTATTTAAACCAAATAATTTATTTAGAAGGAAAAAACAAACAAATTTGTTATGCTTGGAATTGAAGAATAAGCAAAATGATATCCTTCAAGAAATTTCACGGTGACGATTTACTCCAACTAGCTCTGCTTTTGAGCTTGCTGCGAGTGGATATTGACCTATACTTGAATATAAACAACAATAACTTCGGACAGGAATACCAAGAAATCGGTTTAGGCACATCTTCAGCGTATATTCAATCGTACATTCACAATCTTCACAATAGAATCAGTGGTCATCATGTGCATCCAAAAAACGTGGAATCAATATTCCTCAATCAACAATCTCTTTTTTACGAACTTAATTTATTAGGCCGCTACCAAAATACCTTTCAAATCAACAGGCCGAGTGAGATAACCACGTATTTATTAAGCGAGGAACAAGAATCGCACGATAATGCTTCCCAAGACAATACCAGTGTGCAACAAATCACAGATGGCAATGATAGAAACTCGACGAATGAAACCGTGACAACAAGAACGTTATCAACAACGCAGCAAGATCTATCAACTCCATCAGATACCTCAACCGCCACTACCGTAACTGAAACAAGTTCTCAGCCTCTTCCGGGAGCTAATTTAACTAAAGAGGTAAAATGAGACGTTAAAAATTATTGGCTCGTAATGAAATTCAATGCCTGTGGCAAGGAAAGTGAAGGTGCGTTAGGCCTTGGCCTATGGGTTTTTCCGAATGTATTATTTTTGCACGATGTGCCTCGTTTTAAAGACATAGCGGAGTAGAAATGTCTGAGGTAAATATCGAATTTTACACTTAGATGTTGTTGATGAACATTTATTGCACATACAGTTGTTTTTCATGCGATGGTGATGGCGAAATTGGATTAAGTTGTTTTATTTTTAAGTGTATGGAGCAAAAGCAATTAAAACTTGCATCATGTTAGTCACATGAGGATGAGTGGATTGCTCGGTGTATTTCTATTTATGTAGTCTGCCACAAGGTTATTGTGTATCTGACGTGGAGATTGCTTTCGTCATAGACCACGTGGATTTAACTTAATTTTTTTATTGAATCTTTTTTTTGAAAAAGTAAATTGATTGCAAATCGATGAAAATTTTATTTAGTTTTTCTTTTTTTTTTTTTTTGTTTTTTTTAATAATTTAAAAATTATTAAGAAAAACAAGATGAAGGATGTGGGGATGGGGGAGGGGTGAATAGGATCCTGGAAAATTTCAAGTTGTTTGTTTGAAGTCTCGTCAAGGACAGAACATTCACTAACTTAAACTACCTGTGCTAAAGAATGTTTAAAACGCACTATTGCTTCACAGCAAATTACTAGTGTGACGAGTTGCTGTTTTTTCTTCTCGTTTCCCCCTTTTCTTTGTGCATTTTCGATTTTTTTCTTTCATTCATGGCTACCTTTGCTGGAAAAGCGATTATTGCATTTATTTATGGGTAGTGCTTTATGGATTATCGCCTGGAAAATGAGCGCCAATAACAGGTAGACAATCTCTCTTTTTCTATAAATATTTTTATTACCACTTTATTTATTGAGCAAATTACTCGCGAATTTTTGGCTTTATGAGCCAACTCAGGAAAGAAAGTGTGTTCTATTTATGACGCTCTTTCTTTATTTACACGAGAAGGAAGTTAGATTATTGATTTTTATCTTGTAATAATCCTTCCTAGTGCTGCTCTTCAAAGTTTTATGTAATAGGCGTGAATATTGAAAACATACGTGTTTCGAATATACGAGTTAGCGAGGAGAATGGTTACCGTGGAGTGCTCATGTTTGTAAACACAGCTTCATTTTGGATAGTAAAAGCACGATGAATTTTAAAGGTACTATTGGTCCTTCCTCGTTTTTATATTTATAGATTCACGTTTAATTTATCGCCGCATATATATATATACACATATATGGATCTTGCCAATACTAATAAATAAGGGATTTGGTAAAGGTTGTCAGTTATGTAAGTAAATTATTGTGCATTAGGGGGCTGTAGTGTAGAATTACGTGCTGTCTTTGTATGCTTCTGTTCCCATGAAATAAACCTTGAACTAAGTATACTGAGGGGATGGGACCGAGTAATCAGTCATAGACTATGTCAATACTCAACAGGTAACTTTCTCAGTAGTCGTCTGCACTTCCGTAAATTGCGTAATGGTTTTTTTTTTGTCAAAAGAAGTGCGAGATTACATGGGAACATGGTAATTACAACATGTTCGTGTTTAGATTTGCACTATTGTGTAATGGTTTTTGTTTTTAATGCGACTTGATTACCCGGGTGCGGATGGTACCTCGCATGGGTGTTGGTAATTTATTTATGTTATATTTTATTTTTTTAATTTTTAAAAATTTTTTATCTAATCGGGAATTTATTTGACGTATCAAATTGCAGCCTTTTTCAATTGCACGAAAAGATCTGTTTGAATGAGGGCATTTGGTGCTGTTTAGTGAAAGTTTCCATTTTGCGTTTTTTTATCCCCGGTAATACTGAAACAGGAAGTATTTTAAATACCTTTATTTATATACAATTTGATTAATTTGATATATAGTGAATATTGCTACATGTGGCAAGACCAAGGTCTTGTTTTCTGAAGCGGTTTGTTTTGTTAGCTACAAATTGCTTTTACCTTTTTTTTTCTTTTCTCTTTTTTTTTGACATTGGATAAAAATATAATGCGTGTACTGGAAATAATTTTGGAAACCATTTATTGAATCATTAACAAGCACCAGCTATATAATTTTAGCACAATTAAAATTAATTTTCGAGATTTTGCAGTAATCGTCTGTTGATTGATTGTAGAAAATTAATTTTATTGCTAAAAGGGCTAATGTTAGCTGGGAAATTAAGAGTTTCGTTATCCAAGCACCGTGGATGCGTGTGTGGATTGTTATCTTTAGAGGTGGAGACTTGATAAAGTGATATTGAAGGTCAATCATAGAAATCACTCGGGTTTTCTACATTTTTCTGCCCATTTTAAGTTCCTGTTTGGTTGTTTGGTTGCAGGACATGGACTTGATAGAAGTGCTTTTACGCCAAGATATCGATTTAGGAGTCACGCGGGAACTATTCGACGCACAGCTTCGAAAAGAAGTTGAAAAATACTCCGAACAAAAAAAGGAAGAACAACCCGAAGTAAGAACAACAATTGAGAGTTCCACGATCTTCATATTTATTCATTATTTATTTATTCTTAGGCTTCGTCAAACACCGAAGACTTGCCAGCAAACAACCCATGGGCTGGTCTCAATTATACGATTGACTCGGAAACAGGTACGGCTAAATTACGATTAGTGTAAACACTGTATAATGTTAGCCTGTCTAGCTCGGTTTCTATTTAATTCATACGAACGGATAAGATTATATCAAATATAATGCGAATGTAATGAGTGTGCTTGGCTATTTGGTTGTCATGGGTAGATAACCCTGAAATAAATGACGTCAGTTTGTCAATCCACAGATAGGACAGCATATACAATTACTTTGTGAAATTTTACCATTTAATGAAATTGGCAATCCGTTGATATTTTAGGCGAGCACGAGATTCAAGATGAAGATCAAACAGAAACTTGTCGAACAAATGCACCGTTGACGGAAGATGTTTTACTTTCTTTAACTGCCGACTTCGAAAACATTCCATTAAACGACGCGAATCAACTGTCTCGGGAGGTTAGTAAGCCGTTGCATTTCTTTTGCTGAATAAATAATTTTTTGGTCATTTATTTAAGGATTTTAAAAATAAAACTCCCGATTCTGGTTACGTCGACGAAGAAGATCTTCTTAGTTCTGCCTTGTCGCCAACTTTCATTGGTGGTGAAGAAAATTTGGCTGTACAGCTCGAGCAACTTGAAGAGATGATCCAAGCGACCAGTCAGCTTCAAGTCCATCCGAATAATCAACCTCAAGTAATTAAATTTCTTTTTTATAAAAAAAATCAAATGTGTATATATAAAACACTATTTTTGAGAATTAAGGAAATTTATTGGAGTTTTCAGGAATAGTTTTTGTTCAAAATTCTATCCTACGTGTGTTTTCCTTAAGGAAAGCTAGATTTTCTGTAATTACACACCTAAATATTTTTTCCTGACAATTTTTGCATGGGTGTGTATTTAAGGGGAAAGACTGAACAGGAAACTTGCAACTTATTTACTTGGTTGTTTTATTCATTCTCCCGTTGCCATACTTTATAAATCACGGAACAAATTGTTTGACAAGCTTTAAACAAACTGGTACTGATAATAATTGATTATAAAAATTGTGTTTCTGGGATTTTCTGGTGATGAATAAATACTTGATTCACTTTTATTTTTGTTATTTGTTAATAGGGCACGCAGTACATGCGAACAAACAGTCTCGAACAACGTTGGCAAGACTTGGCCAACATTTTGAGTTTGCCATTCAACTCTGAAACTGAAAATCAAAGTTCTGTGCCAATGATTTCCCCATCAGATCAACAGATCTATGTGCCCGGCAACAATAATAGTTTTGGTGGAATCTTATTGCACAATGCATCTCTGGCTGCTCCGTTGGCTGACATTAACAGCAACATTTCCACATTTCCAAGTGAAATGGGTAAGCTATATAATTCAAAAAAAATTCTATATCTAACATTAACGATGTTTTTATTTACAGCTGCAGTTGCCACATCCTTAACTGCACTAACAAATGGCAGTGAGCCTATGGGAGATGCCCACAGTGCATTGTATTTAGGGGATGAAGGATCTTTAATTTATCCTAGAAACCAGAGTGAATTAAATCAGACGACTGATGGTTTTTTGTCGTCACTTTTGAACGATGATGACATGCACTTGATGAATTTGACAATGGCTGATGGTATTTAAATGACAGAATCTGTTTTAAGACGGAGGTTTTCTATATTTTAATTTCAATATTGAAGGGTCATTTAATGGAACCGACAGGTTCATGCAGCAGAATGATACGATCAGTGCCATTTTCCCTATGAATTTGGATCATGACGATGATATGGATAGCAGCAGTGACTCTGCAGTATCATCCATGGGTTCCACAGAACGATTGGGATCAATTTCTGATGGTGTTCCTAGCCATTGCAGAAACAGTATTGTAAGTGAGTCGCAAAATTGCAAGTTTTGGATTTTAAAGTTTTGTTTTGGTTTAGGAATGGATGGAAACTTGCTCCAATTCGTCTAATAATAATGAGGATAAAAAACATTATTTTAATGCCATGAATTGTTCGTATGGATCAAACAAGCAAGGCGCATACGATTCTAATTACTCGTCCGAGCATCACGTAACATCTCCACTCAGTCCACCCGTTGCACAAAAGAAGATACATCTATATGGAAAAAGACTTTCAACAGAAAGCGGTATATTTCTATATATTAATTCAAATTACTTCAATTTTCCAATTTTCAACTCTCTTTGCATTTAGATTTTTTACAGTCTAATCGAAATTTGAACGGCGAATGGGAGCCGAAATATTCAGATTGCTTGTATAATGGCCAAGATTACAATGCTGAAAGATCGTTCGAAATGGTCGAAGGTGCGACAGCAATTGAGCTACCCGAACCAAAATTCAGTTGCAGTGTGGAGTTTGCCCAGCAACATGCTTCGAGGCGTGGACAGTTGGGACAAGTGCAGCATAATCACACCTATCAATTACCATCCGAGTCTCTGAGTACACCGCACAGACCCTTGCTACGTGATAAATATCGAAAGCGGGAAGAGGACCATTTATCGCGAGACGAGAGGCGGGCAAGGGCGCTGAAAGTTCCAATGACCTCGAACGAAATCATTTCTCTCCCCATGGATGAATTCAACGAAAAGCTCTCTAAATTCGACTTAACCGAACCACAGTTGGCACTTATTCGTGATATACGACGGCGGGGGAAAAACAAAGTACGAGAAATGTGTACATTTTAGTTTCTAAGAAAATGGTTTTTAATTCATTCCTATTTACAGGTTGCAGCTCAAAATTGCCGAAAACGTAAACTTGACCAGATTCT
Organism: Strigamia transsilvanica; assembly: GCA_034701245.1. Lineage (NCBI taxonomy): Eukaryota > Metazoa > Arthropoda > Chilopoda > Geophilomorpha > Linotaeniidae > Strigamia > Strigamia transsilvanica. The sequence goes on along the minus strand of JAQIXU010000001.1, from coordinate 41,937 downwards.
AACGCTAGCTGAAGTTGTTCAGGAGCTACAGCAAAATAAAGACAATGTTTTACACAAACACGAGGAATTGTTGGCTCGGCGACAACGTTTGCAGGAAAAATATAATCAGCTTTATGTGCATGTCTTCCAAGTAAGGAGATTTTTTTTTTTTGTTGATTCTGAATTACATAATTAATTAATTAATTTGTTTTGCAGTCAATGAGAGATTCTCGCGGAAATCCTCTTCCTTCTGATCAATATTCTCTGCAGCAAGCGGCAAATGGTAGCATGATTTTGGTTCCAAGAACCAATCGGTACAGAAACAATTTAGAGTTGGATCCCACATCTGGAGCGAGGGCTAAGAAAAAAGACAGCAAAAAGTGAAAAACGAAATCATTTACATGACAATTGCCAGTTTGTATCTGCTGCATGTGACCATGTGCTTCATTCCGTCGGTTTTTCATCCAAGAGCTAAATTTGATCTCTAGGTTATTTTTAACAGTTTTTGATATTAATTACTACTGACAGTATAGATATCAATTTAAACTGGCATATTCATCCATTTGGGTGTTGATTATCTTAAAACTGCACAGATAAGTTTACTTTTCATAAATCGGTGGACAATATCGTGTAACGGCAATAATGGAAATGGGAATGTTGCTTCTCTTTAGTTTGGAAATCTACACTTTTTATAATGGTAAATTGATGTTTTCTTAACAGTCGCACAGCTATGCTGTTAAAAAACAACTACAATTGTTTCATTCGTGGTAAAACATTTAAAAACATTAAAAGTTATTTGTTTTCAGAAATGAAAAATAGTTTTTACACCAGAGATCATCAATCGAATTGCCATTTTCATGAAAAGTAGCTTCACTGCAATGCGAGGCTAGTTTTAAGAGGTCAAAATTGACCCATCAGCGTTGTGCGATGATTAACTTAAGGCCCATTCGCATGTGTGCGTTGACGCACGGGAATTCGTCGCATGTGAACACAAAATGGTCAACTTGCGCCGAAGCCGCACGCTTTCTCAATGCGTCAAACGCGAGCGTTTGCGTCGTTGACGCATGCATGTGAACTTAGCTTTAGTAACGCTGTGCGATTGTTAAAATTATCGGACGTTGTAAATCCAATTTGGGCTTGACTAGGAGCAAATTTCAGCATACATTGCAACGTACTTACGTGCTTGTTCTGCTGTTGAAAATAAATTTAAAACTTATGCTAGTTTTATAGTTTTTTTATTCAGGTTTTTATTTTTTATTTTTGTAAATAGATAAATCAAAAAAATAAATATACCGTACTATATTTTAATATAATTCATGGTTAAATGAAATTTTATTTGTTTTTCTTGGATTTTAACCGGAAAAAACATGTTTCGTGGTTTTAAGTTATGCGCGGATTAATTGTTAGCCATCAAAATCATTCATATATTTTTAATGTACGGTATTCCAATCATCTATGTAAATTGGCAATCGGTTGCCAGACTTTGTAAAACTATTGTGCACATAATAAATATTATAGTGTTGATTTTGCAAATCATTTATTTCTGTCAAGTTTTCAAATTGAAACGTTACAAATGTTTTTTAAATTCTATTTCTTGTTTTTTGGTGATAAAAATGTGAGAATACAACAGATGTGCTAAAGTTTATCAGTCAATTAGTTTTATCTCCAACGTTACACTAACAGCTTTCACAAAACATTTAAATTGGCTTAAGAAAGCGAATGGGATACGTGAAAAATGCATTTTTTCTTGTTTAGTATGTGGGTTATTTTGATGACACAAACTTTAAAGGTAGGAATCGAAAGTACATAAGGAGGGAATCACTAATTCAATCGCATTTTTACATTTTATTTCTATTGATTTCACGATTTTCAGGCAGATAATGGAAAATTGTGTGGTAACGATAGTCAATGTGACGTAGATGAATGTTGCGTGTCCGAAACTATCGTTAGATTACCACTGCCACCGAGATTTCAGTGCAAGTACAAAAAAATTGAATAAATCAATTAATGATATTAAACAATACTTGAATTTATAGGGGTTTGTAGAGCGCGTGGTGATTTCAATGATCCTTGCAATGAGTTGGTCAACCAACATTGCCCATGTAAACAAAACTATTACTGTAAGCAAACCAACGGACAACAGTTCTATGCCACCGGTCGCTGTATCGACAGGAATTAGTGCTTAATGGAAGAAAATTTATAAGCATAAATTCTTATTTTCTTCTTTCCTAATGTGAGAAATAAAATTAAGAGTTAATCAAAGCAGTTTTGAATATTCAGTGTTAATAATTGCGTGGTTTATAGATAAGAGATGTTCCTACATGAAGAAATACATGGCTTTGTTTTGTCGAGGATGTTTTGACCTACATAATTTTATGAGTTCAACTTTAACATTGGTATATATTATCATGATATTATGGCCTTTGGAACATTTTAATGACAATTTAAACTGACATTTACAACTAATTAAACGTATAAATCGTAAACATTTTCAATCATCTGAAACAGAGGCCTTAAACAGTAGTGCTTTGAAGGAGTTATGACGAAAATGTGGAGTCGGTAAAGATTTGTTTAAATGCATAATGTAAGTCCTTGAGCTTGTTTGTTGAAATGAAGTGATGTCATGCTCATAAATTCCTCCGTTTACTTCCTTTGCTGCATAAAACCTACAACATATTCTTGCAAATTTGGCGGCATGAGTTTTTTTATGACAAAAAACACACGCAACTTCTACACTTGCATGTCAATCAACACTTTTTTGGGTTGGTAATTTTGTGTGACGGCAACACAACCCCTTAGGAAAAACTCAAAAGGTATTTATCTAAAGGGAAAGCAATACTTGTCCAGTTTAAATGGCCAATAGCTACGAGCAAATTGAATTAAATTTAAAAAAAAAAAAAAAAATACTTTGCAACTGCGTTTGCGTTGATATGATAATTTTAGAACGTCGGCCTGTTTGTTGCTCCGAAATAAATTTGTGTAGGTCAATAGAAAAACCTTCCAAACACCATAGGCACAACTTTTGTTACCATTACTAGTTTCCTGCTAAAGTTTTTTTTTGCAGGTCTACACGTGACCTGAAAAGTAAATAGGTCAGTTCTGGTGCAAATGCGCGCCAAATTGGAACGCATACAGGCCGCAGTGCCGGATATGGGTCAAAATATTGGCGCGTGCGACCCTACCGGGACCAATTTCAAATAAACCATGGTTTGATGAAATCTTGTGTGATGAAAACAGACCGCACTTTTACAGTTTCCAAGTACACTCGGTCAATATGTTGCAGTGAAGCCCCAATAACGTTCTTTTTTGTTGCCCAAATTCAAATGCCTATCAACAAAGAAACTGTTTGTTGACATTTTTTCTTCGACTCTTTTTTTCTTTCTTTGGCGTCAGTTTGCTTATTGCAGCCTCTATGCTCCACTTGTTGCACTCTTCATCCACGAGTGCAGCGGAATGGCAGCGCCCTTTGTGGCCGCCCAGGTCACATGGTTCGCGCACTGGGGGTGAAATGCATGTGGAGCAGGGCAGTGCGTGTGAACGAGCCCGACGCAAACGCAAGGGTCGCCCTGTCATTCGGGGTTGCTCTGTCTAAAAGGCCCACACTCTGGGTTCGTTCGTGCAATCGTTCTGGATGACCCCGGCCGTTTGTGACTGCTTCCATTCGACTATACACCCCTACGCCGCGAGTAGGCGGGGTCGGGGAACTTGTCATAAGTTCACGGTCAAGTCATCCACCCTAGATAGAAGTTCATTGGTTGTTTATCATATCACAATTCTATTTCTAAAGGTGTTGTTTTCTCAGTTTGAGATGACTTCTGTCGACAAATAAACCAACTTAAATTGATTTTTCAATGTGTTTATCTCAATACAGTAGTGTTTTGTTTACTCTTTGATAAGTTGTTTATTGGATAAAATTCTCAGAATTTATTTTAATTTTTCAATTTTCAATTTTTTGCTTCTTTTTTCTTTTCGTTTTAATGGTGTTGAAAAACATCTTGTACACATAACTTCTTACGTCCAAGTTAAATGTTTCCGCCTGATTATTAGCAATATAGTAGGTCAACGACCCGCAAAGTTTATGTTTGCCACATAATCCTTTCTCAAAGCTGAGGAGAACTTTACTTTCTCCCTACGGAGCATCCAAATCAGCTGTAGCATCACTGCTGGTAACGTGCACTCGATTCGACTTTATCAGCTTAAGGAGAACATCGGAGAGGAGGAGAGGTTAATGACCTTGATATGATCCGACGGTAATTTGTCACACGAGGTGTGAAAATTACTCCACTGCAAACCATTGGCTCTAAAAATCAGCTTAAATCACCGATGCTTGGCTTTTAATGCAATGCTATGACATGACTAAGCATAAATAAACAATAGATGAACATCGCCGGAGTGTCAGATGATATAAACTTGATAGTGGACTATTTTTTTAATTGCTTGACATAACCGAAGCAGTTGTAGGAGGGTTGTTATGAGGCGCCCGGTTGGGTGCACAAATGTCCTGACCTGCTCTGTATGGTGCAAGGTGATGGCTCGACATTCACCTGCCTGTACTCTTATTGCGATCGGGTGCCGGTGAATGGATCAACAAACTGTAATAGAGAGAAGGCGGTATGGGAATGTGCGTCGCAAGCACCTTCTCTATTACTTCCGTCGCTTTTTTCTTATTTAGTCTTCCGCATTATTTAATGATTATACAACGAGTGATCGTTTCATCAATTTTAATATTTAAACCGTGACATTTCAATGAATTTCATTTGCTTAGTCTGAAATTTGTGTTTTGACTTTTTTATTTCCTTTTTGAAAAGAGAAATTTAGATGACTAATTTATTTGGAATTTTGTAGCTTTTATTTCATACTCTAGTTTTTATTTTTATCATATGTAACTTCTGTATATAGTTTTAAATAGATGTTATACAGTTCAATGTCGCGAGTTTAGAGGTATGACGTGCACCCTCCTTTCCTAAGTTCCTCTATCAGTTCAGTAACTAAGCAACGGTCGACCCGAGATGAAAAATATGAGAACAAATGGGTCATCTTTAAGAATCAGAATTTTGACCTCAAAGGTTGATGGTAAAAGCTAGAATCGAGAAACGTTATAGTCAGCGTTTTTTACTCTTTTCTAAGCCAAAAATATATATATTTCTAAAAAAAAAACTACCCTATGCGATAAAACATTTTTGAAATTTTTGCATGTGTTATTTTTATTTTTATAAAAATAAAAAAGTTTTTGATGAATTTAAAATTTCAATTCAAATATTAAGCGTTCAAATTGTCGTGAGAAGTTCGTGCCAGATTGAATTACTGATTCTGTTCAAAAGAATCGTTTCATTTATTAAAGTAGAATTGGAGGTGGTGACTGGTGAGTGAAGGGAAGAGAGGTCAAAAATCGTCCATTTCCGGTGCCTAGAAATGACTGCTTGCTAATGCATTGCGGTCGTCGACTGAATCTGTCCCCATTTTTTTCTTCCTTTTTTCTAGTCCCCTTTGTTTCCCCACAAGACTTGAGGCGGGACGCACCCAACCTGATGCAGCCTCATCTTTTGGTGCCCCAAAACGAATACGGGTCAGGAAGGGAGGGGAAGACATCAAAAACAGAATTGAGGACGAGTGTTGGAGGTTGGAGGGAGTCAGTGCAGGGGCTTCGTCCTGGCAATTAAGTTTTTTTTAAACGGTAACTTACTAAAAAGAATAAAACCAAGGGTTTCGTTATAAACGTCAGATATAAATATTTTTATTAAACGAAACTGAAACATAAAATTTTTATGATGCACAAATTATAATTAAATATTTGATTTTGCAAACCACTATATTAGTCTTTATTGCAATCGGTCAATATTGCAATGATATTTATTATTTTCCCATAGTAAATGCTGTAGTACAGCTTGTTTTTGTGTTTATTTTGCTATTATGCCAAGGCTATGTTGTCATTTTTTCCAATAGCACTATTCTCATGTAGATTAAATTTGTGGTTGATTTTTTGTGTTTTAAAATTTGTGGTTAAAAAAATATTTTGTTTTCCAATTGTTTTAAATGAATGAAACGCCTGATTTCTTATTAATTGATTTTATTTTCCGTCCTTACGCAGTAATTTTCGGTAATTTTGCAATCCAGGTTTTAGTTGTTTCCATCAGAAAGTTTACACAGCCAGCGCTTGCGCGATGAGATGCGCAGAACCCGTATGTTAGTAGGCGGCAGCCGGCCATAGCTTTTATTTTGCTGCGGCTTTCGTGTGGTATTATTCGTGTTGGTTCATGGTTCGGAAGGAACATTTCCATATTACAAAGTGTGCTACATGGGTTTCAAGTGTATCGGTGGAAACGAAGCAGGCAGAAAGGCAGTACGAAGGTAAGATTTTCGTAAGGATTTATTCGTTTCGAAATGCTTTTGTGCTGGTAACTGGCCTTGAGTTGATTGTGACTTGAGCGTCCTGGCAAGACAAAGCGCACTGGAAACCTCCACTCAGCTGTTTATTTATTATTTCGACAATCAAATCGAATCGAACAACATTCTAAAACGCCAGCATTTAAATCCAGCAGCGTAGAAAACGCCTAAACCGAGCCGATTGGAAAAATGGCAAATTTTTCACACAAACAACATTCGAGGTCACAAAATTCAAGTTTTATCCCAGTGCAATGCGAAATGACATAAAGGAGCAAAAGAAAAACGATTCCCAACGCTTAAAATCGCACTGGGTGCTGTTTTCTAGCTGACTCATCCAGATTAAGCCAAAAACGATGAGGATATTTCAAAGTGCTCGCTTGTGCAATGCAACCGAAATGAGAAAATTGGATGCGAATTTGAAATGCTAGAAAATTTTATTTCCTGTGCCAGGTGGCTTTAATCTATGTCTTTGAAAATGATTACATAAGATTATGAGTACAGCGAGTTACCAGTTAGTTGAAATAAAACTTGCAATGTCAGATGATGATTATTCAGGTGTTGCAAGATGAGATTCGCGTGCGGATCATCTGTATTGACTTTTCGCACTTCAGACGTTGCGACGAATGGAATGTCTGTGTGTTTTATGGCGAGTGAGAGCTTTGTTGTGTGTATTTGCTATTTGCCTAATTTTAAAACCAAGGGCAGTTTTTTTCCTTTTTTTTTCCTTTTTCCTTTTTTAACTGGCGTTTTGTTGCATTGACGCGTCTCCGATTGGGTCTCGTGCGACCTTGACCGCATCGGTGGGTTGTTTATTGATTAAAGGTACATTTTACGGTCTTATTTTCTTAGCATAATCTCTTCCTAAATTTAGAATTGCTTTTGACAGTGGTGTAAATAAGTTGCGAGACTTTTAGGCTTAAAGTGGGTGTTGTTTTGGGGAAAAGAGGATACGTCATTTTTCTTCCAATTTCAGGGCACTCCGTTGTTTTTTTGTTCAATTCTTTTATTTAGAGGGAAATAGGAGAAGGTTTTCTTTTTTTTATCAGTGCAGAATATGTGAGTTGAAAGAGATATTTGATGATTTTTTAACGGGTAAATACAATTCGTTGTAACCTTCCTCCACGTGCCGAGTTCCTTTGTATTCTCGAACAAATATGGAGTAGGTCTTACATAACGCAATATTCAGTTATGTGTAATTCATAAAAGAGGTTATGTGCCAAAAGCGCATCTATAGTAAATATACTAATGTGTCACCTCATAATTGGCAACCTATAAAAATCTATCGGCAAAACTCGAAATCTATTTGGGCGCATAGTTACCGATAACAAATAACATTTTAAAAAAAATTCAAAACTAACAAAATTAATCCAAATTTTGATTTTTTTAAAAAAATTATTATTTTTTTTATAAATTTTTTTTTATTTAGGAAAAAAAAAGTGTTGGAGAGGAAGAAGAACCTTTACCCTCAATTGGGTTATGGGATAAAGAGGACAAACCCACTAGCCTTAAATTAAACATTTGGGATATACAGAATAAAAATTTATTTATTGCAAAGCTTTTTTTTTTCGGTTAGCACTTATTTATCTGTTTGTTTTCATTCAATCAATTAATTATCTCGTAAAACGCGATTGATGGGTTCTGCAGCGAAGCTGCCGAGTGTAAGAGTGGGCAGCAAAGGCGTTGGACCAGGTATTGTTTTATAGGTCTGAGTATGTCAATGTGGGGTAGCCCAGTTTCCTGATTGCTTCTTTGGTCAGAGTGACCCATTTCGAGTTAAGCTAGGCAGTCGGCTTGTTACCATTATTCACAGGCAAACGCTGATGCCTGGTGCAAAAGAATGGATACATTTTCGCCTCTGTTGTAGAATTTAGCTGGTACTCCCCATTGGATAAAAACATTTAAGCGTATATCAACGCGTGGATGAAACGATCAATTCAGGTAGGAATTAATTTAAATTTTTTGAAGTTAAATTTTTTTTTTTTTAAATGGTAAAATAATTGAGATTATTAAAGTTTTTGGTTAGAATTAAAGGATTAGGAAAAAGAAAAATTGTATGTTGGGGATTTTTCCATTAAGTGATCGCTATATTCACAAAGTGTATCATGAAATGTAGTTCACCTGGGTTTGTTGCCTTCTCAATGACCTGTGTCATTCCCTCGTAATTTTTAGTCAAGATATCTATAAATACAAAGTTTGGTTGTATTTTAGACATGATTCGGGAAGGGTTTTTTAATGATTAGCAGCTGTTTAATGCCTGCCACCTGTGCAGGTCACGTATTGGTGCGAATAGCAGCTGGACCATCACTGATGATTCCAGATCATGACCTAAGCACACTGACTGGTCACAAGGGTGGGTTAGGAATTTAGCAATGTCGGCCATGGAATCTGATTGAGTTTGAAGAAGGAAAAAAATGTGGGCATTTAAGAAAAAAATAATGGTAACAAGGCTTAGAAAAAGATTTACAATGTGAATTTGCAATTTCAAAGAGGTTTGACCGAAAATTCGAGATAAAACGTCGGATTTACTAAAAACTTTTTTGTTAAATGTTTGGTCACAGCATGGCGGCAGCGAACTTGTTTTATTTATACAAATTGGAGTGTTGTTAAACGTCCGTTTTGCTATCTATCGTCGATAAAAAGGACAAGGTCATGTTTGTTTAGCAGAATGATAATAATTACGACACGTGTAGACTGGAATCAATGCTGCTGTTTTAAATGAAGACGATGGTGCCATGTCATCCTTGAGCCAAGTTTGCACGTTTAACTTTCATGGTAGTCTGTTAAACAAATCTTCGGCGACGAATTCAAGGATATGGCATTCAGTTATGATTATTTCTAACATTTTGTGAAATATGCGTGTCCTTGAAATAATAAAAAAAATAATAAAAAAACATTGCAGGATTTCCTCCTTCGCATAGTTGGTGGGAGGAGTGCAAATTTGCTTGCAAAACCATGGAAACAGCGAATAGTACGTAACTAGCCACTGTTGAGTATTGACGTAATTGAGTGCGAATCGGGTGGGTGCTAGGCACAATTGATTAAAATAGCAATTTTTGTTTTCCGTGTGTTTAGGATAGAAGAAAAAAAGGGGAAATTGATGTTTTGAATTGGTACAAGTGTTTAATTGATGTATGTTGATGGTTTGATGCATTGATTTGTATGTAATTTGGGGTTAAGTGTTTCTAGTGGTGTAGATTGCATTGCACAAGATGTGCTAGCAACACACATTAAGTTATCCTAGGAGAAGAAAATGGGACAAATCCCTGGCATTTAATGATCATCGCATCCGTCAGTAATGAAGCATTTTAAGGCTCTGACCTGACCTGTATTGTACACTTGGGTCGTCATTATTCATACATTTTATCCTAAGAAACGCAGGCATTTTGATCGATGACAACCCCCGCGCGGGGTAGAGTTTTTATTTCTATTTCTCATTTTACTGTTTGTTTTCGTTGGTGGATTTTGGGGCATTTTGGGCAAATATTAATTTTTGCGACAAAAGCGGTTTTTACAGAAGGGCAATTTACTCTTGTGGGAGTTCATTGAACTGTTATGAGAGATAAGGCAGATGTTGGGCGGGAGTTGTGACAGTTTGTTTTATTTAGTACAGGCTTTTGTGTACGCTCTCGTTGCGTCTTGGTACGTTGAAGCAACCTACATTTTGTCACCACAAGGTACACGATCACACTTTGAACGGGGCCTCTCAACACCGATATAGATTCAAAGGGGTCAAAGCTCCTGAAAAAACGTTTCACTTGCCATCCAATGAAAAATGGTTTATAAAAACAAAAACGGAAATTAATCGTGCTGGAATGAATTGGATTGACTGTTGAACTATTGTGCTCCTTTTTTCTCGTGTTCTGATTTAAATTTTTTTTTATTTTTTTTTTTGACGGGGGGCGGGAGGGGTGGGGCGATTGATATTCTGTATGAGAAAAACAATTTTTTTTTTCGATTTAATTTTTGGTGTGTATTGGGCATTGTCTTCTAAAGAGTGAGGAAGAGGAAGAATATAAAATGGAAGCTAGTTTGTGCATTGCAAGAGCATTGACATGATTGTGGAGTTTATTCAACTTGGTGATGAAGTGTTGTGGCACCACCCCTTGGTTTGAGTTACTAAAAGAGAATGTGGATGGAAATTGAATTTTAGGAGAAATAAATGAGATTTTTATCCTTTTTTGTTTTTTTGTCAAATATTTTTATTTTAGGGTTATTTTTCAATGAAATGTGGTATTGTTGCATCAACAGATTGATTATTTGTTTTGAATCAAACAGAAGGATTTGAAAAGAACATATTGAAACAATTTAATTACAGCATTTTATTTTGCTTTCATTTTAGGAGTGTGAGCTTCTGACCGGCTCTGGAGAGTCGTGACCACTTGATGTGCTTTTGTCACTCACAATGGCCGTTTCTCGAGTGCCAAGCCCACCGCCGCCGAATGAAATAAACACACCAGTTGCAGAGAATTGGTGTTACACGCAGGTAATTCCCTCAATTCAAATGAAATCAAAACATTCTTTAGGTTTTAAAATAATAAAAAAATAAAAATAAAAATAAAGACTCAACAATTGTTGACGGTTTTACGTGATCATTGCATACTTTTCAATGGATCATGTAATAAGAGTTCATTGCTCGTTGCGAGAAGAAAGAAAGAGAAAAAAAAAAATTCTGTCAAGCTGACCACTTGTTACTTTCACTGAGTTCTCTCTCTCTCGTTCTTGCACCCCTCGAGGTCTTCAACCGCAGCCACCACTGCAGGTAATGGGAGGTTAATGGCCATAACCTGCCACTGATCCCTGCTCACCTGACTCGGGGCTAGGAGCATGTCATTGTGGGTGTTGGTTGGGCTAATCTTTTTTTAAATTCTCGTCATCTCGAAACCTTAGATAATATTTATTCACTTAGAACTGGATCAATTTTATCTATTTAGGCTAGTGGTTTTTTTCCATTTTTTTTCTTTTAATTTAATTTAATTATCGATTTCAGGACATGACATTTTTATTTTTTAATTGCCATTTTTTCCTATTTGTTTTTGGTACTAAAACTCTGGTTGTTGTTTGTAATTGTCACGTGCACCTTGAGAACCCAAGGACTCTTGAAGTGAGGCGTTAAAAAGTTCAGTACTCCAGAGAAATGTAGAAAATTGAAACACCGCCTGAATTTTATGAACTAAACCAGCCTTGACCGACATCCATCACAAAATGATGGCAAACCAAAAGAACTAGACTGTGTTTTCAGTGGAAATCAATAGGAATTATTGACTAAATGGTTGCGAAAGGATTTGCAAGGGCAAATTAGCCTTAATTCAACTTATAAATACATATTTTTTTAAAATGTTTTAATGTTGTTTTCGCGTGAATACAGCTGATGGTCATTATAAAAATTATTTTTTTTTATGCATTAATTTTTATAACTAATGTATTGACCGTAGGAAAACGAATCTTCGTGCTTTTACGGCTTTTACCCCATGAAATTTGCCATAAAGCGTAGCTGCCGTCCTTGATGAGTAAAAGTTAAGTTTGAAGGACATGTTGCAAGAAAGAGACAATTGTAGGGAAAATCGTCATCAATTTTTAGAGGACAGATTTTAATTATTCATGGCGGTTTTATTGTGGAACGTGTTTACTTTACTCAACAAGTGTTAATTTAAAATTTTATAGTTGTTTAAGTTGCGCCGGAACGAGACTGAAGGGTGATTCGAGTGGATCTCCTTGATATTAGTGTTCATGGATTAACATTTCTCACCCTTTTACATACACATAATCCAAGATCCTGAAATACTAAACCTGATTATTATCATTACTATTATTTCCTTTAAATGGTGCATCTGGATACACGCAATTTACATTGCAGTTTCACCTTGACTAATTTTTTTTTTTTGGTTTTTTAAAAAAAAAAAAAATTAAAAAAAAAAAATCAGGTTCGATGATTCTCGCGTAGTTTACACGTGGCACATTTATTTCCATAACTAATGCATCACGGATGACTAAAGGACAAATAGTTTTGCCCTCGTTGGAGTTAAAAATTTACTTTCCATTTCCTGTCCATGAACTGAATACATTCAAAGTATGTAATGATAAGGTCAGGGTACAGAGATTGTTTTAAACACACTTTCACTGCCGTAAATAAATTTGTGGCGAGTTTTAAACCTGACCTTTCCTTTTTTAATTTAATTGTATTAATTGTTTTTATTTTTAATTTTTTTTTTAAATTTTCCAATTGAATACATAAAAAAGCGATGAAATTGAATTCTCAACTTGATCTGAAAGTAAATCTATAAATATTATGATAAATGGTATTGTTATTGACCTCAATACTTTGAGATTCCAATAGGTGAATTCAGGGAAAGTGAGTTTATTGAGGACTCGTGTTAAAGGTCTCAATTATTGTTTATATTTTTCCTGGTCGGTCCTTCCTGTTGAATTATTAAAAGAAAGAAATGCTCATATTTTGTTGGTAGCTTATCCGGGCATTTACTCTCGATATCCTGGTCTTTGACCATAAACTCGGAGGGGGTGACCTTGCCGATGGTTGCTCTTATCCTCCCAGATGAGTGTTGGATCTATTTGAGACCTTGGAGGTCGTGCTGTTCAAATGACCTTCAGCACGTGGAGTCGAATCTTTAAGAGAACTCTTTTGACCTTCGAGTTATGTGGTTAATGCAAATGCAAATGCTCGCGGCTTAACTAGATATTGAAATCTAATGATAGACATAACCAAAATTGGATGGTTCGAAATCGTGAAATTTATGTGCTCGGTTGAATTAAAGTGATTTAAATTGTGTACGAGTGCTTACATTACACGCCTCTTTTAATTTTCTTTCAGGTTAAAGTCGTAAAATTTTCCTACATGTGGACGATAAATAACTTCAGCTTCTGCAGGGAAGAAATGGGCGAAGTGTTGAAAAGTTCCACGTTTTCTGCAGGCGCTAACGACAAGTTAAAATGGTTTGTGGAAGAATATAAAATTTATTTGCCACTCTCCCGTCATCTAATTTTTTTATATTTTATTTTAAAGGTGCCTGCGCGTCAATCCCAAAGGATTAGACGAAGAGAGCAAAGATTATCTGTCCCTATATTTACTCCTAGTCTCTTGTAATAAAAGCGAAGTTAGAGCCAAATTTAAGTTTTCCATTCTTAATGCCAAACGTGAAGAAACCAAAGCTATGGGTGAGTAAGAAAATATTTTTAAATCTGTCTCCTTATTTATATAATTTTTTTTTAATTTTTTTTTTTTTTTTTTTTTTTAAGAGAGTCAAAGAGCCTACCGATTTGTTCAGGGCAAAGATTGGGGTTTTAAAAAATTCATCAGGAGGGATTTCTTACTGGACGAAGCTAACGGATTACTACCTGATGATAAATTAACGTTGTTTTGTGAGGTATGTGCCTAATTTATTGTTTTTTACATTTTTATTTATTTATTGTTGTTTTAGGTCAGTGTTGTAGCTGACTCAGTCAATATCTCAGGCCAGTCCAATGCTGTCCAGTTCAAAGTACCTGAATGCCGTTTAGCTGACGATCTCGGTATGTTGTTTGAGAACCAACGGTTTAGCGACGTAATTTTAAGCGTTGGTGGCCGAGAGTTCCAAGCGCACAAAGCTATATTAGCAGGTAAAAATCTCAATTTTTATTTGATTTGATTTATTTGGTTTTAATCAATTATTTTTTTTGAATTATAGCGAGATCGCCAGTGTTTGCAGCCATGTTTGAACATGAAATGGAAGAAAGGAAACAGGTGAATACAGAAATATATATATATTTGTTTGAATAATGATATTAACTATTATTTGTTTAGAACCGTGTTGAAATCACAGACGTAGACCATGAAGTTCTGAGAGAAATGTTAAGGTTCATCTATACAGGTAAAGCGGCCAATTTGGAAAAAATGGCAGATGATCTATTAGCGGCTGCCGATAAGGTAATTAAAGAATCGAGCACTTGCGTTTGACATATTTCTAACTCGTATTTACTATATGTTCCAACAGTACGCCCTGGAAAGACTAAAAGTAATGTGCGAAGAGGCACTTTGTTCCAATCTCTCTATCGAAAACGCAGCGGAAGTTCTCATTCTGGCTGATCTTCACAGTGCAGACCAACTAAAAGCACAAGCGATTGATTTTATAAATACGTAAGCTATTTAGCACGATTTCTTGTTATTATTTGTGGCAAATTAACTTAGTTAACTTAATGCTTTTTAAGTAGACATGCCACTGACGTAATGGACACGACCGGCTGGAAAACCATGATCCACAGTCATCCGCATCTCATAGCAGAAGCATTTCGTGCATTGGCCACTCAGCAAATCCCACCGATTGGACCCCCTCGAAAACGAATCAAGCAATCGTAACGTGAGGCGGTGCAAGCGTTAAGCTGCACACAACAGCTCCGAATTCTTTTTCTTTCTTCGAACTGGTGTTTTGATGCGGCGGATGCTCTTGTGGAATACAGTGCTGTTCCGTTTGCCACGAGATGCTCTCAGATGAATTTAATCAGCGAGAAAGAAAAGGATGCTAGGAAAAATTTAAATGTACATGGATTTAGTTGGGCTTATTCTGAAATGGGAGAAACGTCGTCTACCATTCGAACCTTTTCCCCATCACAGTGCGCGAGTGTTGGTCTTCGCCGAAGAGAAGAACGTCTCCCGCAATTGGGATTACTTGAATTGATCAAACAGACGCGAATGGTTAAAATTGGAGGAAACAATGCAATTAGTGATTATTTTTTTCCTTTCTTCATTTTTTGATGAAAAATATTGGCCTGTTTAAACAAAAAAATTATAATATTTAAAATTGAATTTTAGTGAGTTTTATTGAATTTGAAATGTAATTTGTATCCAGATGTTGTGTATATAATGAGGGGGCAAGGCATTGGTGCTGGGTGTAAGCAAAGGGTTAATCTGCCATCGATTCCATTTGATTATTTTCTGTTGAGGAGACGCTGCCATACCACCAGACTGTGATAAATTTAGCGAATCCCTGTTATCAAAGTTTCAATCCAAATCCTTTGTTTATACGAACCGTTACCAATGGCGTCAAATTTTCTTTTAGGGTAAATTGCTACTGACAGCATGAAAATGTCACAACGTTATTTCTTTTTTTTTTTTAAATATGTAATTGTTTGCGTTTTCTTGTATTGTAGGGATGGAATGGCTTTAAGTCAAGTGACCAATCTGAGTACATATCAATCAGAACCTGCATGTTTTGAGAATGTGTTGTAAATACGTTGTAATTTATATTATTTTTCGCCTCCCACTTCATGTTGGCTTGCTAGTCTAGCTTTTCTCAGCGTTATAGTGTGTTGTGGTCATTCCTGTGGGTGAGTTAAAGACTGCCAATTTTTTTTAATGTACATTTTGTCAAATATTTTGTCGTTTTTTTTTAAAATTTCTTTTTGTTTTTTCTTTTAAATTTGTTTGTTTTGGTTTTTAAATTAAATTTTTTCTTTTTTCTTTTAAATTTTATTTTGGCAAATGTGCAAAATTGGTTTGTCCATTACTAGAAGTGAAAACTGCCGGTTTACATTACGTAATTGTTTTATGTTCGTACTAAGTTTAGCACCTAAGAGAGATTTCATTTTTTTTCGTATCATTGAGGCGATTGATTACTGTATTATTGTTTAAACCATTTTTTTCCCTGTCATTTATTTGTGTACAGTCCTTAAGTTATGAAGGTTTAGCTATTTACACAAAAACAAAAATCACTCGCAATCTTTTTTCTTTTCTTTATATTTTATTTTTAAATTTGTTTCTTTTAATTTTATAATAGCTAACGTTAATAAACAGTAAAATTTCTTCTACGATCGGCATTAATCTGCACTTTGATTCGGTTTTTAAGTTTCTTGGGCGCTGGTGTATTACTTTGGGTTAATCTAATTGCTTAACAAGACTCGCTTCGATTAAACATTTTCCTGCTTACATCTTTCTTTTCTTCATCTGCTCTAATTAAAAACCGTTGGGTAAAGCAGAACATGATCACATCATCATCACTTTCGTGACCAAAGTATTTTTTTTTGTCCATGTGTTAGTTATATACCTCACTTGTTAATTGACTTTTTTAATGTTAGTAGATTGAATTACAAGGTGAATCATGTGTCACCTTTTTTTTTTGTTTTTTTGTTTTGTTTAAATACAAATTTTTTTTTCTTAATAATATTGTTGCTAATGTGTTCATGTATTTAATGGACAGTCGTTCTCTTGACTGAGCAACCACTTGTGGTGTGCTAGTTTTTCAGTTCTCTGCTGAAACGGTATAGATTTTTCTTTGCATAATTATTAAAACATTTTCTAGTAAAAAATATAAATACGATATTCGTGTATCGCGCAGAAATTAGAGAATTTAGTCTTCCCCTTGTGGAGAAATTGAACAAAGAGCGCTTTTACTTAGTGACTAAGAAGACAATGGACGAAGTGACATCAACAAGGTTATCGTAGTTTATTGAATTAAACTTCCCAACGGAAACCGTCCAGTTTGAATCCGCGCCCATCATAAAAATGGACGGAAGAAAGGTAGGTTCTTTTTTAACAAAATCTATGTATGTAATTTTTATTTAAAAGTACCACCTAATCGGTACATGGGAGTTTCCAACTCCGTTGCCACGCGTTGACATTCAGCGCCATCTTGTAAAGAAAATAGAAAACATAGAATTGTGTCACGATGCGTGACCGAACAATAGATTCTGGTAGGACTAAAGGAATGCTTTTATATCTCATGACAAGGCTGTATTTCACCGTTAAACCCGAGTTTCTTTGTGGTCTAATATTTCAAGGTAATGATTTCTAGGCGCCAGGGTCTTAGCGCGTCATGACCACTAGTGAGAAATTATGAAAGCTTTGAGCCATTTGCGGTCATAGGGACTTGGAGGCAAGACGAGCTAAATCCAGATGAATAAAATTAAATTATAACTCTCCTATTCTTGGTTCACGTTCCACAAATTGTGTGGATCATTCAGTCAAAAATACCGTCCAGCTGTAGTTTTGTTATACCGAAAAATTTGCATTAGGGAGTTGGCTTATGACCCCTTTGAACCCCAACTCAAAGCAACATGAATGTAACCATGTTGTTCATTTATGATGTCAAAAGCATGTAGATAAAGCGTGGTACGCGTTTACAGGCCACAAGTGCAAGAAAGTGCTTCACATTTGGCTAGTGATAAGTGAAGCGTATTTTCTTTGTGTTTATGCCGTTCTATGGAACAATTTAATTATTTTTTTCCAACTTGATTTACTATTAAGCTCACTTGGTTAAAGTTAACAGCTTTAACTCTCATGTCACCTGTGTAACTTAAATAGTAAATCCACAACAGTACATCATTTTGAATTGAACAGAAACACGATATAAAATTATAATAAGTACACACAACAATTTATTACGCCTAGAATTACGCGTTGCAAAGTTTTGTGCAGCCATTATCTATTGCCACAAATTAACCAATAAATTGTAATAAATATGCTTAAAGAGGGAAATCAGTATATTTTAAATTCCAAACATATGTTTATAATGTTTATTTTATTTTTTATTTTTATTTTTTTTTTCAAATAAAATAATAAATTTATTCAATGATTCAACCATTCACTGCATTAATTATATATGTACAGTATATTTGCACAAGATATTTAATGATTTTTCACTTTTTTTTCTCTACAATTGAAAAATAATAATTATTCAGTCATCCAGTTTAATTATAGGCTTTATAATAGTTATTTTTAAAGTTCATTTTAATATTTATGCGTTTCACAAGCTAACATTCAACACCATGATCAATTCAAGATAAAATTTTAATTTTTTTAATCCAACTAAAAACCTATTTGTACTCTGTTTATTACAAATGAAATCATCATCTACTAGTATTTCTCGTGTGGTATTCAGTATTCAGTTGGTTGAGAAAGCAAAATTAAATGCATTGTCGTCCAGGAATTAATAGGAAGGTAGAGGATATGCCTAAATAATGACTGACTTTTCAAGTAGTAATTTCATTATTTCAATAAAGAAAAGGTTATATTAATCAACTGATTAATAATTTAAAATTTACATCCGACAAATTTATATAATTTATATAATTACTCGTTTTACTTCTACTGAATTAATTAATTTTCAAATTTAAATAGAGTTAGAACCTGTCCCATACAGCAATTGATGTCTTATTTCGGTTGTAATTATCTAATCCTCCTAACATAACGAGGATTTCTTTGGGTTAGGAGCTGCGACGATACATTTGGACATTAGGCGCATTAATAAGTCTGGTACACAATATGTTTTGTTGTTTAAATGTTGTGTACATTCCCATTGCGACTGAAAACAGACTAAATCGGCCGCCATTTTTCAAGTTAGATCGAGACAAGCAGTTTAAAAAGCACTTTAAATGTGTTGTTTAAAATGCCGTTTAGCAAGTTGGGTTGATGGGGCCTTTAAGCAGAGCCACAGCTGAAGATTTTCGGTACTTGGCGAGATATGCGGTCGCTATGTTCATCGTCCAGGGGCCACCTAGGCTCGTGGGTTCATGTCAACTGCATGCGCTGCACCCGGGATTGCTAAGTCACTGCTGTTTAGTCTAAATTACTTTATGAATGCGCCTAGTGCGTGGATGCGAAATACATCGGTAGGACATGCATTTGCTGTTTGGGTGCCAACTTAAATGTGGACACGTGTATATATGTATATATGTATATAACCTGTAGCTCGTATGTTTGTATGCATGGTTTTTAAACAAGTTAGGAGGTTCTAACTTTTCAATGGAACCAAACAATTTGAATTTACCGGTACACATAAAAGTGAATCTGTAGACAACATTGACTAAGTGGAGATGCACGGGGATATGACTATAGCTGCCTCTAAAATGTAAACCTGTTGAGTGATTGCACTCTATAATACGAAGGAAGAGTATCTTCCTAATTGTAAATCATCTGTAACAGAGCTTTCAACTTGACATGCTGAAAGATGAAACCCCAATAGTTTTCAAACGGAAAAATGAAATAAAAAAATATTCAATTAAATAAATGAAGGAAAGAAAAGAAAAAGAATTCTAATTTAACGTCCTCAAGCGTATTTGTGGCTTCCTTTCTGTTTATGTACCGTATCCATTCGATAAACCGCGTGCGAACAAGATTACGTCGATGAGGGCCATAAAATCTACATTTTAGTTGTCACTCGTTAGTTGTCATAAATATGTAGTTAATGGAGATTTCATTTATTTTTCTCCTCTTTGTATTTCAAAAATAGACATTTATTAAAAGTGGCAGCCAGATAAATCATCCTGAGCATTTTGACAGGGAACGAAGAAATTTGTGTCTTAGAAAGTAATCAATTTCACTAAGTCGTCTTGAGACATACACAATTATTTCAGAGGGGCGATAGGAGTTGCGAGATCCGACAATTCCACGTCGATGGGCATGCGCTCATCGTATAGTGCCGGCGCCTGAAGTATAATTCCACATGTGCCTACCACGCAGGCGAGCATGAAAATCCAAAGGAAAAGTCGATCCAACACCATAGCCACGTACTTCCAGTCCTCTTTGACCTGTAACGAACCATGGACCAATTAACAATCACACGTGATTCACATCGCACGATTCGCATCGCATCAAAGAAGAAAAAAAAAGGCAAAAAAATCGACCAAATATACCTGAGTTTCATCTTCCTCGTAGCGAACGTGCTGTGAAATGTAACGAACTCCTTCGATGGCACGATAAAGTTCTGGCCATTGGTTCTGCGAGACCTCGAACGCCGAAAGTTTGCTCTCAACCTCCTGCATCGTGGAAACCGAGGGTGCGCCAGAAGCACTGGGCCCGTGAATTCGACACCCTTCACTGCTGATAATGTTGTCACGATCGGGACCATTGACGGGCGACGACGCATCCCGATCGCGCTCCCCGCCTGCTCGTTGAGCCCAACGACGCAACACGAGTTGAGAAGGACATCCTTCTCCGTGGAGACAGCAGTCACGCGACGTTGCGTAGGAACGTACGGCAGCGGGCGAGCTCGACGACTCGGGTAAATCGACACCGTTGCACGTTTGAACGTCCACTTTGGTTTTCGCACCCGGGTATTGCGGTCGTCGCATGACCAACAGGCGGGGAAGAATATGAATGAATACTCGGCGCACCCAGGGCGACATGGTATGTGTGGTGGGGGAACGGAAATGAACGTTGAGCACGATGACGGTGACGCAAATGGAAAGCGTCACGAGGATCATGGTGAAGAGCAAATACTTGCCCAAAAGTGGCACGGCCATTGACGTCGGGGGAATGATCTCGGCCAGCAGTAAAAAAAACACGGTGAGAGACAGTAAGATGCCAATACTGAGCGTTACTTTCTCTCCACTGTCTGACGGGAGATAGAAGACGAGGACCGTGAGGAAAGAGATGAACATGCATGGAATGATGAGATTGACTGTGTAGAAGAGTGTTTTGCGTCGCATGCTGATGCTGAAGGTGATGTCGACGTAGGGTTCGTCGCAGCACGTGTAGTATTTCTCGTTGCGAACGGCTGGCACTTCGAGAATGTCCCATTCCACGCTCAAGTAAAAAGAACTAAGGTCGACTCCGAGGTCTATGATGTTGGTACCTTCCACTTCATCGCGATGGCGCAGGTCCACCTGCAAATGAAAGGATAAAAGAAAAAACGAAAATAGGTTTTATTTACTCATTCTCGGAACTTGCACCTGAAAAATATGGCGTTACCGAACAACACGTCAACCTGATAACCGCTGTACGTCCACGAGCCGAACTTCATGATGCACGTCTGCTCATCAAATGGAAAATATTCCACGTTGATCTCGCACGAACTTTTGTAAATGGCTGGTGGTTTCCATTCTACTTTGCCCGTGTAATGTAACGCCGCTTTTGTTGCGAGAGTCACTTCGAAACTCCCATCCGCACTGTTAAACAAAATGAAACACGGTTATTCAAATGATAAAAGCCTATTTGTTTAAAAAAAAAAATAATAAAAATAAATTAAAAAATAAATAGGAGTTTAATATCAATTTGAATTTAAACAAGAAAAAATAAAAAAACTTTTCTTTTGTAATTTGACTTTTGTAATGAGGATTTAAACATTCCACAGCGAAACTTTCCACTTAATGAAACACTAATGCCAAGCTGGTAAAGCAAATGACCACAATGTGGATAGTTTCAAATTGTAAGCTTTATTGTCTTTGTGCAAAGCATTAAAGTAGAAATAGGGTCCACCTATTATCCGCCTGCTATTTTTCGCTCAATTTGAACGAAATGATATGAAATTCGATGGGAAAAATGGGCAGAAATCCAGTTTTCAGTCGCATATCTCGTTCCACTACTCTAGTTTTTTGACAGTTTGGAAAAATCGTATTGCGATCTTAATCGCGAGCCATAAAATTCCTCAACAATGAGGAATTTTTAGTTAAATTGACACGTCAATGCGTGGAATTCCTTTACTCAATTGTGGTTTGGATGACATCAGCAATTTCAAATGACCTATCACACATTTATTTATACGTTTTTACACACCATTAAGGAAGAAATGATCCAAACGGAATTAATGCTGTGCCAGAACCACGAGTAAACATTTGGGCAAATGCTATGCATTAGTTTGAATATGTTGAATGCGTCGGTCGGTTTTTGCAAAGACCTAAGCTCTACAAATCTTATAGCGTCACTGTCCCAAAAATGGGAAAAGGAAAAGAGATTTCTCCTCGTAAAGAGCTTTTAGGGGTCGTAAGAAGGAGCCAATTTCATCCCACGTCATTGGATTCACTGTGCGTTTTATTTGCAACAGATTTCAACTTTATATGGCACAATTTTACTCAAGTCAGACAGATAGAGCATGTGTTAATCTGTGGACACAGCTTACTTGTTGTAAAGAACGATGTCCGGGCGCCAAATGTGGTCAGAGGGCACGTGCAGCATTTCTACTCCTCCGTACTCGCGTGGGTCCCAACTCAATTTGTAGTCATGCCAATACTAAAAAGACGAAAATGAAAAATGGTTGGATCGAAAATGAAAATCGTTTATCATTTGTAACTGCAAAGAAAATTGAAATTGATAGAGTCAAATAAAAATCTCTGCTGTTTGAATTTCATTTTTCAGTTTTTCATTGCAGTTGATTAGAAATACGACTGGGAATGGGAAATTCGAAACTTACTTGTTCCACCCACAGATTCGTAGTCATAATTTGATTTTTTAAATTCTGAAATTACGAAAAGAAAAGAAATCGGTTAGATAGAATTTCGTGTAACAAAAAAAGAAAGCGCAAGTGAGTGCTGATTTCCACTTTCCAAAATAAATGGATTTTCGTCGGATGTTGTTGCTGTTACGGTTGAAATAAGATAAAAACAACAAAATGTAATGCCCAGTATTATCAAATATCACGTCAGGCACATTTATTAGTGGTAAAACAGTCGCTGCTGTAATATAATGAAAAGCATTTCTTCAAATTCAGTAAATGAGGAAAAACAGACCTTAATGCGACAGATTTGGTTTCCAATTAACTTATTAATAAAATTGTTAGTATTAAGATGTGGTTTTAGTTTATTATGTGATGGCTAGGTTGCTATGAGAAACTATGTTTTCCCCCAATATGTTGGATTAAATATTCATTTAGTTTCTTTTGACCTGTACAAGTATTTATTTGTGGGACTCAACAAATATATTAGGGGTTTGATGCAACAGATTATAATCCATTTTTTAGAGTAAATTGTTTCCAAATAATAACTCGTTCGAACTACAAAGTTTAAAATCGTGGGTTATAACCCAAAAAAAAATCCAGACTGGTGTAAATTTAAAAGGTAAAGATTATTGCAAATGGCGCCTGATTTGATGATCTATCGCCTTAACAATTCTGTACGCGACTCAAACTACTACAGCAATCTTAAAAAACTATAGCTCGTGAGATTCGTTTTATCGAGACAAAATCGATCCGTGTATAGTACTTTAATATTTGATGAACCAAAGGAACAAAAAGAACTCGAACGTCACAAATTTGTTTGGCGTGTGTTTTATGCCACCATTTTGTTGTTACGTGCCCTAGTGTTGAGTTGGACCATCGACTTAATTCCACTTTGATTAAACTGAAAAATAATCTAAGATCTTTTCTAAAATAAAATTATAATCTGTTGCATGAACAAATCCCTGATTGTATTAAGTTTGTAAAAGAAATTAAAGCAGACAGATAATTTAAATTTTATGCACGAATACATGTATAATTGATGTTCAAATTTGCAATCTCTCTGCGTTTTGGACAGTGTAAAAATTAATATCCATGTATTAATGTCATTGCATGCTGTATATTGCATGTTTGGAGTATTGGACAACTTTAAAGATTGACATGGTCCAACGACATAGTTTGACCGTTGAAACAAGCGAAGTTCGCACATTTTTATTCATTTCAGCTTTAACTAAATCTGTGTTTTGTCCTTTTATTTGCAACTAGGTGAAAGGAAAGTTTCAAAAACGATCAATCACATTTCTGCTGAACTGATGAAGCAGTTCTCTTTTGATGCACGACACAAAAATCGATTTCAAAGTGTACACTTTTCAAGTTGCATGCCCTCCTTTTACCAAACAAGTTGCATTCGAAAAACAGAACAATTTGGTTTGAACGAGTACAAATCCACTTGAAAAATAGTGTTTATTTTAATATTTGGTCGAAAGGTATTAGTGTACTATTAGTCGAAGATAACTATACAACACCCACAATAAAGCCCAGTTGGTAGAATGTAGAAAGGTGCATTATTGCCTCTACCTTGGTAAGTAGCAGGTGCAGATTGACAGAGACCAAATGACGCTTTTTCGTACTGCGCTGCGAAGTGTGAATGCACATTTAATATGGTTCGTGTAAACCATTTATTGCTGCTCCCCTTGATTTACATGGCTTGAGATTTCGCCGGTTTAGCAATTTTATAACCGTCGGCTGGTTTGCATTGCGTACAACGGGTGTATACAGTACATTTGCTGCATATATTTATTAAGAGATGGCGTAAAGAGAGAAGCCGGAAGAAAAACCTTAGGGGGTGCAATGCATGTGGCAGAAAATTGTCTAATTTATTACAATAGAATAGTATTTAAAAATGGAGTTAAAAATAGATACAGACAAAAAATAAATTAGTGTCGTAGTGCAGCTTCACACATTGTAAACACATAAGACACTTGATAATGATGTAGAAACAGGGAGAAATGCCAAACCAACCAACCATTAACTAAATGATTAACTGTTGAAAGTACAGCCTGCAAAAAATACGACTTCAAACACAAACTGATAAGCAGAAATGTAAACAATGACAAGAGCAGGCAAAAATAAATGGAATGGATGAAATGTAATGAGATGAAACTAAAAACTCGCCGAGTTCGTCTTTCGATGCTATTTCTGATAGTAATAAATTTTTGTGATCTAGTTTCTCATTAAATTCTCAATAACGGTAAAAATATAAACTTTGAATGTGCCTATTGTCACAGTTTCGTTTAGAAACAAAACAGTAGGCATATTCATAAAGTCATTTAAACTTGGTTAAATTTTTTAAACCAGGCTAAATGTCAAATTTAACATGTAAAATCTTACATTTAGACTAGTTTAAATTAGTTTACGAATGCGCCTAGTGTTTCTATAAATCCAAATGGACATCAAAAACTGCAATAAACCATCACCAAAAACTGCAAAAACAAAACCACGGCTGGTATGGTTTTTGAAGTGATTGATATCGGGTTTTGGTTTCTACAATCAAATTGAAAATGGCTGCCACGAAAGTTAGATTGAGGGGTCAAATTTTCCAATCGGCGTAATGCTTTCAGGCGAAGCATCCACCTCCTAAAACGTGAGTCAATGCGCAATTGTGTTGAAATAAGTGGTCCACAACCACAATTCGTTGGTTGTATGAAAATAAGGGAATTTTTAATTGCCATTTACTCGCAAGACCGAGATTGTATTATTCCTGTTTATCAAAACACCAAAAACCTCAGAAACCGAGATGTTTTTCTTTCTCAAGTTTTGGCTTAGTCCAAGCCATTTTGATAACGAACAACAGCAACTCCAGTAAACTAAAACCGCCCGCCGGGGGGGGGGACTAATATTTCCCACTAACCAACATCGATCTACAAGGTAAACTTTGTTTTATTAAAAACCAAGCTTTCATAAGTTTGTTTTAATTTTTGACTGCAACTATAAAGGGATGAAACAATTAAATTAAGAAGAATTTAGCAGTGAAGGGTCAAACAAATAGTGCAATTCCCCATCTCTATATACGGCCTAGGGTAACTTAATTCAGAAGCCAAAGATCACAGGCCAAGCCCAGCCAAGCCAGCGTCATTCCATCTACTGCTACTGACGTTATAACTTTTTTCATCTTTTAGTTGTGCAGAAGTCATTGCAAAACGTTGACAAATTTGGTTAATGGAATTTTTTTTAAGACCGGAGGTCTCCAGTGTCAGTCGAGGTCGTTAAACGGTTAAAGAGAAAGTGCACAAGTTGCTTTTCGTCGACTAACTACTTAAATATTATGACCCATTACCAAAGGTTGGCCGGCAGGAGTTTAATCAACAACTATACTCATTACAAGTTATCTACGGTACTTGCTTATCTTAGCACTTTACTTCTTCCAGGACACATTAATTACTAGAAAACACTAAATGAAGGTATTAAAACTGACAGGCAGTTTCTACTTTCTGCTTTTTTTAATGTCACCAGTAAAGAGTTCCGAGAGGGAATCTCGCATTCGAGTTGGAAAAAGTTTTTTTAAATTTTATTTGGCACTTTAAAGTGCTGGAGAAGGAAAGTTTTCCTACCTAAATGTGAAATTCATGTATCGATTATGTTTACTTTAAAAAAAAAAAATATGGCAGGATGTGCTGATTTTTTTTTTTTTTTTTAGTGCTGATAACCAGAGTGAAATTCCAAAAGCTTAAAGCAAGTGATAGAGGCACAAAAATAAAATATTTAATGATTTAATTAGTTGCGCGTGCATGCTGTGGTTTGAGTGAGTTTTACACATGCAACTTGCTAGTGTTTAAATTATTATTGCATATTAAATGCTGTTGTTTGAGTTTGCACATCAGTTGAATTCGTCTGGAAATTAAAGTTTTGTTTTATAAAGATTATCAATAATTTAAAATGAAGCACACCAGTAACCCATCAACTTATCTTTTTAGCTTGTTTTATATTTCATGGGAGAAAGTAAAAAAAAGGTCTTGGTTAACCTTAAACAAAACATGGACGTTGCACGCGTGAATAAAACAGAGAAATCAATATTTAGTGCGATTCTAAAATCACCAAATCAAACAGGACGTAGACCTCAAACAAATATTGAACCAATTTTCAATATATACAGCTCATTTATTTCCTTTTATTCTTCTCGATCTGCTCTTTAAAAAACTACAAAAAAATAGAGGAAATTTTAGATTTATTTAAATCTATTTATTTAAAAGAAAAAAAAGAAAGGCGTCTCTGTTGTTTTCATTTTGAATACAGCAGTTAAAGTTTTCCATTTACAAACATGAAATTACATAAATAATTAAGTCACATTTATTGTGAAGAGACGATCTACAATAGGCTTAACTTCACATTAATTAGATTTTGTGAATTTCACCTGTAATGAAAGCGGAACCACGAAAACAACTTGTTTGCTGAAATCAAACATACGTAGAGAAATTACTGAAAATCTATAATTCCAACTGGGTCACAAAGGAGCACCGCCCGCGTTATTAATAAATGTTGCGCAATTCCTTCTTGCAGAACTTATGCACACTTGTTAAAAATTTAATAACGTTACGAGCTGTCAAATAGAAACAAAAGTTAAGAAGTACACTTCGGTGAGATTTCGTGAAGATAAAACATGGGCGGAGAAAGGCGTCGAATCAAGAGGACTGGAATGGAAAGGCGGCACTTCAATTTTATCTCCATGGAGAATCAGTTGGTTTCTTTTTTCACTTTGTGTTTGTGCTTTCTGAATTTTTTCACACAAGGTTAACACGATGCGAAGAAGCCAGCCAAAAAGAAAGCTCTTGTTATTCACTCAACAGTCAACAGCAGTGCTGTGCGCCGCAGTCACCTTGATCGCTGGGGTTTCTACATCACTTAGAAGTATTAATAGTCAAGAGCTTTTGGGGTTTATTGGATTTCTAAAAATATTATTTCCCTCTGTGTCAATATTTAATCTAATTGAATTTTTTTTTCTTTTTTTTAAATTGAGGAAAATGAAGAAATAGTGTCAAATAAAGAAAGTTTCTAATGAAAACCATCACTCAGATTCTTTCAGCTCGTGAGTTGACAAGATAGCTGAAGAAGAAGAAGAAGAAAAATAATAAGGATATCAATTGTAATAGACAGATGCCAATCAGCTCAACTACTTGCAATCCCACAACTGCGTGAGAAGAAGATAGAAAATGTTGGTGCGAACTGCATGAGGTCCGAGTGAAACCACACATCAATTCGGATAAACCGCATGTTATCTGTAGACAACACTGTAAATTGAAGCCTGCATCGATCAGCGCATCTCTTCTTTGCCGTAATAAGCTAGCTAAACAAGGTGTTGTTGGCGACGCGCACTTGCTAATTGCTTTACAAGTGCGGACAACTTGAACTGCGCAAAACACTAAATTTTCTGTGTTTGACGCAAATCTTCGCTTTATCGCTTCAGTTTGGCAGATAATTTACAAAACTTTTGTGCATGGTTCATGTCGATGTTTTAGGATTTGAGAAGCGCAAACTGAGAAAACAAACATCCGTACGGTGTCACTACACCTCATCAAAGTTAGACTGTGTGTGTCCTTGATGAGGTGAAATCGGTTGACGCCATTTTTGACTCACTCAAATGATAAGAGCGCAAAGGGAAAGGGAAAAACAGCCCGCGGGAAATGAAGTGGCGCATCGATTACTGCTACCACCAAGAACGGCACTTCTGGCTCTTTCCGTTGTCCGGAAATGGCTGCCCATTTGCATCGAACTGCGCATGCTCCATGCTTTTTTTTTTTTCAATTTTTTTTTTATACTTTTATTATTTTTGTTTTCGGAGAAAAAAAAGTAATTTAGACGCTTGTAATTTTGAGATCAACAAGTGATTTCCACAATTTTCTCATTTCAGCTTTAACTAGACACACACAATCTACACACAATGGATTAATTTGCGTTTCGTTATTATTATGAGTGCACAGATGTTGCTTTTATTCTAGTTTGGTTTGAATTAGTGGTGTGCAATTGGTTTTGCGCAGCCGGCACGTCTCAATAACGTAATTGATTTTTCAACTAAAGTTGATTTTCACCTCTTTAGTTTCTTTCGTCTTGAGTGATCCAATCAACTTAAATCCTTGTTGAGTTTTATTTCCTTTACTGAAACCACATCTAATTGCGCTCAAGAAAGTAAATGAATGCAAATGAATGTTCATTCCAATGCTTTCATTATTGAGTTTGTTATCCCCGAAATAAACCAAAGTGACCCTTTAAATTTAAGGCTAAATTGCTTGGCGTTAAAGACATTTTTTATCCTCAATTTCCGGGCGAAAAAATATGCAAATTTTTCGGTTCGATATTTTTTCGAAAACTTTAATTCGCGATCAAGACGTTTGCGCACGTTCTTTTTGCTGAGCTATCTTTGTCTATCGCCAGGTTTTTATAACGGGCATGGGTGGCGGAACATTATCAATCGGTTGGCATAAATAGTCAAGTAGTTGGAAAGTCAAATGCACTCTCCCGTACGGCTGGAATGCAGCAGATCAAGAGTTAACAAGGGTGAAAAGAACCATAAACGTGCGGTGCGAGCACAAGGAAATCCGATTAACCTATACCAGGGCTCGGTCATGACTATCTCGCTATTGTGTCGCTGGCTATTTCTTATCCCACTTATGACCTTTTTATGTGCTAACTCCGAGATTAAACACCGTATTTCACTTTTATGGACGTTCACTAATGTATATATGAACACGAGAAATACATAACACTTTATAGTTCTTCGCTCAAAATTACATGTCACTTTGATTGTCAGGAAGTCGGGATTGATTTGTTGGTTTCGGCTTATTTTCTAATTCCGACTCATGTAGATAGGATTAAAAGATGTGTTTACTCGATGGAAATACAGCACACGTGAACATTTACTGGAAATCCAATGAATTTTAAATTTTTTCTTCTACTTCGTGCAGTGCTTTTTGCAGACGCTATTGATTCTCATAGAAATACAATTGGATTTTGCACACAAGATATACCGGTGGGGAGAATTCCAACAATTCCTCTTTAATGTAGTGTAACGATGAAATATACCACTGAAATTTTAATCCGTTTGATACTGAATGTCGGACAGTATATAACTCGAAAACCAGTGGACCATTCGCCAGCTTATTATGAGTAATGACGAGTCCCAGGACAAACATGCCTAGCCCATACATTGTTTATTTTTCATGGTTTCTATTTTCCCAACACGAAAATTGCACTGTTTGTTGATACTGACGGTATTCAAAAGCTTGAATGTGCAATAAATAATAAATTATAAACAGATATATAATATATTATAGATATAATTTATATTTCCACAGAGAAATCATTCGGCTAGCTGTCCCCATTAGTTTAGTTTCTAATCACGAAGTGACCGTCGTCTAGTGCGCCTTAGCGCCCTCACCCATGGGTGATGAAGTATAATCTTTCAATTGTCTCGCAGGAATTCTGCGCCAATTATCGATGAACTCCACCGCTTATGTCTCTGGTCGATTCTTTCCAATTATGGCATATGTGTCTGTGTCTGTGTGTGTGAATTGCGAGGTGAATCGATACTTTTTATTTTAGTATTCACTCAAAATAAAAGTTGATGTACGCCACATCTGTTTCACACACGTTCACAGAGGTGTGCATGTTGTTCCATATGTGCACAAACGCAAGGGGCAATAAAAAGGGGAAAAAACATGGTGCAAAGTTGAAGAGTTTGAGAATTTGTTTGGGCATTTATTTTTTAACGCTGATAAAATACAAAGAGAATTGGGGACTGCGTGGTGGAATCCGTTTGAAGTGAATTTCTTCATCCTAGTTGCATGCAAGTTTGTGAGATTAAAACTAATACAATCAGCAGGAAGAAGTGAATTAAAATCCCTAATGTCATCTCATGCCGATATGTGAGTAAAAACCATAAAAAGAAAAATAATTTGCAGACTTGCGGCTTTTGAAATTCTCCAAAGTGGAAACTTGTTTCTTTCGTGTGAAAAATAAAAGAAAAATTCCATTCAAGGATATAGTGTAGGTTGAAAAAAGGATGAAAAAGCTCCAATCATTTACGTGCGACTTAATTCCCGAGATCACTTTTAAATGCAATCTTTTATTCAGTTTTTCTGTAGAATAAAACGTGAATTAATAAATAGAAAGAAAAAAAATTTTAAAAATTAAGATTACCGGTTGTTGAAAGGTTAGACTTAAGTCTTTCATGACCAATCTGCAAGAAGAGATTTTGTAAGCAATAAAAGCTTATCAGACAAAAAAAACACAAAAAAAAAACTAATAACTACAACCAAAGTCTTTTACGAGCTGAAAAAAATGTCTGTGGGAAGTTTGCTTTTGGCCAAAGTTTATTGCTCGTATTTTTGTTGAAAAACAATAAATCATTATCCGTCTGTATACATAGTTTGTGTATAAAGAATAAAGAGCAATCATCTTTTTTTGGTAATTTGTCTCTTGAGGCTACCTGCAGACACAAAAACCATTTTACAGCTCAGTTTTATATGGATGGGAAATTGCTGCGATGTCTTTTGATAAAAGCCAATATGAACGTCTCTAGTTTCTAGTCTACTTTTAGGAAATTGGTTTTAATGCAGTTATTATTATGAAGTCGCTTCTCAATGTTTGCACATCACTTCTGAAATCCACTTTATATCGACCACCAGACCAGACCAGTACCACACCAAGATATTTATTTATGTTTTTTACTTCTCCATCACATAAGAAAGCAACTCTGCCTTAGTGTAGATACGTGCTCTTAACCCTTGGAGGAAGGAAAGGGAATACTCGATGCAAGATAAACTGAGATGTATCAATTTGACTGTACACAGTCAGTCGCAGAGGCATTTCCTCTATCCAAAATGCATTGAATAAATAGAAAAAGGGGCAAACCGTATCTTTAAATAAGGCAATTTGTCCAACCCATTTTATAGATAAAAGAATTTTTTTATTTGTATTTTATCTGGAAAACCTCATTTGCGGAAATGTGTGCTGTATTCCTTTAGGCAAATTGATGGGAAATGAAAAAAGGAAACATTAAGACTTTTAATTAAAGAAACCTTAATGACTCTTGTACGATTTGCAGTTAAGTTGTGTTTGAAAGAAATCAATTCCATTGATGGTTTAGAGGTCCGTTTTACAAAATGAGGCATTAAGTACCCGGAATAGAAAATTGCCGGCAAACACAACCAAATACATTATCAGACGAGATGAAATCAGTGGAGAAGACGAACTTTGTGGGTTTCCTTACTCCATTTATACTGTGCCAAGCGCCATCGAAGCGAAACCGTTCTTATTGTCTGCCTACACAAGAGCAGATATCAAACAGGATGGCTTCTGCGCATGTGCTCGTATTATTTTTTCCGCCCGCTCTTTTTGCTCTTTTTCCCAAACATTATTGCCTTGAGTAAAAATCATTTCTTTTTTGGCCTGTTCGGGTTCATCTCAGCGGGTCAATTGAGTCTGTGATTCAGAGTTACATTTATAACGTATGGTGGTGTTTTTCACATCACATGTGAGGGAATGACACAATCTTGAGAAAAATAGTGAGAATGTATAAGCAATTTTGGGTTAGCTAGCCGCATTAGTCATTAGCGCATTCTATGTACCGTATGTGAGTTTATAAGTAAACAAGAAAAATTCAAATTAGGGTTTTCAATTTACATACACTATTCGACTAAGACCAGCGGTTTCATTTCCATAGAGTCGCTAATGAAACAGAAAATGACTTCTTGCACAACTAACTTAGATTAAATTTCACCGTCGCAAAACACTCGTGGGAGAAAACGAAACTTTTTCACATAATGCTGATGTTTTTATAATAGATATGTAAAATTAAATGCGAAAAAAGTGTTATGAGGACAAAAGAAAGCTTGAAAACACCTGGATTTGAATATATTGATCGAAACGTATCAAGAGCAAGTTTGGCGATGTGAAGTTGGAATTTGTCATTTGTGCAATGCACGTTGCAGCTGCTTGTTCCCCAAACTTACACTTCTTGTACAGTAATCGGATGGAATGGAATAATAAAAGGCATTGGCTACAACAAGAGAATTGCGCTCGCCATCACTAGCCGCCACTGTTCTACATCAGAATTTTACGAGCGCGATCGCATTCTACTCTTCTGCAATTTCGCGTACGTAAGAGGCTCAGGTGTCGTTCTCTGCCGAACTATGAATAAACGAAGAAAATAGTAAACTAGGCTTTTATCTGCTTGACCTTAAATAAAATTGGCATGGAAAACAATATTACAACATGTAAAAAACTCGAAAAAAGTCATAAAAATGGCTGCGTTCACGATAAAGGCGGCGTTGAATTGCAGTAAGATTTTTTAAAGCTATGATCGAGTGAGGAAGGAAAGGGGCAAAAATGGTTGACAGCATCACTACCAATCAATTTCCGTGACTCGTCTCGAGGGACTGAATTTTTCACTGAACATATTTCCAAAGTCTGTTTCGCCAAGTCCATATATCACATACAATCCATCATTTCCTCGAAACATTCCAACATGGCTGCTTTTCCTTTGTCAAGCCATATTTTCGAGTATTAAACATCCCATCGGAGAAACGTCTTCCACACTGGGGTTTTTATTACCCCTTTTTATTTCTACGTATTATTGAATTCAGTTGAAATGCAGATTCCCACGCCACTCGTCATAAATAATATCGATTTTCCTGAACTCATCAAATTTGACTCATCGTTTTCCACAAAAAAAAGAAAAGAAAAGATTGGTTAACCAATTATCAATTCAAAACTTCAAATCGACCTCATTTGGTTGAGTTTTATGAATTTAGCAAATCATAATCTTTTAACGTCAACGCGCAGAAAACAAATTAATTAATGGCGTCTTACCCCAAATGAGTTTTTTGGTCGAACGGGCTTGCGTGCTCGAAATGCGACCTCATTACTCGCTGTTTATCGTCGCGGTGCATAACAGGTCGTCAGGGCTTTCGCTCGGTTTCAACATACCTGATGCTAGTTGCTAAGCAACCAGCAAGCATCCATTAGTATCCTTCTCACATCATCAGTGAGACTGAGACAAAGACAGCAGTGGAGTACAGTACATGGAAGGGAAATAGCACCTCGCACGTATAGCTGTCATCGTGACTCCCTCCATTTGCGGTGCTTCCATTCCAGATCCTGAATATTCACTTGTGAAATGAAACATTTTGCATGCCGCCAACATTCGTTGAAAGGCATCAACGATAAAGTTAACCGTCGTTTTGAGTCACGTAGGATTTGTCAAGCAAAACCTGAAGCATGCGACGAACACAGATAAAATAGCAACAAGAACTTCACCTCAGGGCTGAGCAGAGCTGTCACTTATGTGTCGCTTTAATTGAATTGAGAAATTGCGTATCGAAATTCTGGCGCCGGAAATGTTAAAACTGTGTCGCGGCGATACACGAGAGCGACACAGATGGAAGGGGAGCACCTATGGGATTTGTAGTCTGATTAATTATTCAACTGGGTAAACAGAATCGTAAACATCGAGACTCAATAACAAATATTTTGCTGTTTTTTTTCCGACTGCCATTGTGTGAAATGCCACATCTCGTGGGTGGTAACGTGGGAAAGAGCTGACAACATGTGGATTTTTAAAAAAGAAATGAAATTAGTATTAAATTATAAAGGAGAAGAGACAAACTTTAATTAATTAAATTATTACTTTGGTGTCAATTAGCGCACAGAAAATACATTAGTGTGTATGTAATTAGCTCGGGTGTGTGTGTTTGGGCTCAGCTGTTTGTAATTCGAGGATATTGACATTTTTTCCCCAAGTTTCAGTCGGATAATTTTAGGAAGGAATAAAACGTAATGTGATCTTTTCACTTCGTTTGAATTCTTTTTACAGTTTGGTTCGCGTCGCAGTGGAATTACAAAAGATTTCAATCCGATAAACATAAAAGCGAAATGAGCGAGATATGAAAAACACTTTTTGCATTAAATCCACAAAGAAAATGGAAAACATTCTCTTTACATAACCTTTAAGCAGTATTAAAAATTCAACACCTGTGCTAGTAAAAGAAGAAATTGAAAAAAGGAAGAGGAAAAAAAACCGAGGAAAAAATTAGGAAGAGAGAAAAAGAGTGAGTGAGAGAATCCCAATGAATCTTGTATAACGATTATTATGCGAACCAAACTTAGGCAGATAAGTGCGCACATCCATTATCTATTATAAGATGCAACAACAGAGTGATGAATTTGCTAGAAATGAAAAACAAGGAGGATATTTGGGAATTAAAATAGATTTTGGTAATGCGCTTCAAACTAAATGCTAATTCAGATAGAGAGAAATGGATTTTTATCGGAATTTCTCGCATTGAAATGAAATGGTACAAAGCGACGAGAATAAATGGCTGTGAATTCAATTCTAGCCAAAGCCCCTGTTTTATTTATAGCCTAACTAAAGTTTCATTTCATTCGATCTTGTAGTTAACTAATGAATTATCTAGTATTCTTGTGTATGTTTATGACAAAGGTTGAATATTATTTCGTTCAATAACAAATCGGTAATTGAATCTCGGGCTAGATTTCTTTTAATCTGTTTGGTAGAGTGTGCTTGACATCTTTGTCACGAGCTGAAACAACATATGATTCAATACATTTTTTTTTATCTTAGTCCGTCTGTAAACAAGTCACGTGATGCACCTTGAAAATGGAAAAATGCAATTACATTCCAAACTGAGGCCGAACAAAGCACTTAAATCATTTCTATTGTAAAAACAAAAGTATTTACTGCTTGTGGTTGGCTTATCAACGAGACAAACATAATTTGGTTCGCATTTCGTGCGTTTTCCAATTTTATAACGAGCCCACAAGTTGAGACGGAATTAATTTCTTCCAAACGGTCATTTCGTTGAAAAGGAAAGTAATTTTCTCATTTTATTAAACTTGACTTTTGACTTATATTAATTCGCAAATCTTACACTGCAGCGGCTTATGCGTTCGTAATAAAATCATAGAAAAAGTAAAATTTGAAACACGTGAAGAGGGAGAACAACATTACCTTGACGCAGGTCAGGTGGCAAAGAAACATCTGCTAACTGGCAATGAAGTTATTTTTCAAGAGAAATTGCCTCTCACGATTAAATTGCCTTTTTTTCACAAAAAAACATCATTCATAAAGCAGGGAAAACGCCTTGAACTCGAAATTCCGAATTCCAAGCAGGTGTGATCCAATTCAAGTCGGAAGTGCTATTAACTAGTGGAGTTCAGAGAGCAGGGGAAGGTAAAAAAAAAGATGATTGCTCCTGGCCTTGAGCCAACACGTGAATGCAACTTTGAAAGAGATTCGGCTTGCCTCAAAGAAATTAGAGCTTAACTTTTTAAACGTAATTTGCCACAATCACAAACTGAGGGGCGCGATATGAAAAATAGAAATAAAAAAAAATTTAAAAAAAAAGAATACACAAGGGCTTATCTTACGACACGATCGCAACGGAATACTTAAGAGTGATGAATATTGAAGGGCAATGGCATAAGATATAGTAAGCCACTTTTACCACCCTATACACATTGCCTGTCAGGCCAATGCATTGTGGATGGAAGAGCGCGAGCAAGAGGCTTGTACCCAGGAGAAAAATGCAAACATACACGTGCAAGGTGATTTGCGGTCATGAATAAACAAAGCAAGAAGGATTATGCCTAAGAGACCTCCTGCCGGAGTGCCGTGTATCCATTTTCATATGGTGTATATTAAAATATATTGTGTACAAAATATGATTTCAAAATGTTATATATAAATAACAAATTGATAATGTTTATTTTCATGTTTTGAATGTGAGAAGCAACTTCATTTTTTATTTTTTATTTATTTATTTATTTATTTTTTTGGCTGTTAAATGCTGAGAAATTTCAAATGAATTATTTACCTGGTTTTTGGTTTTTAGTGTCATTAGGCGGTTTATAACGTTTGCTGTTATTAGTTTCGAGCGGTGTCAGAAGAATTATCTTTAAATGGTACTGTATAGGGTCACCGCTAAATCGAATTTTTTTCGGGAAATGATATTTCGTAGCCATTTATATGACCACTCTATGTAATTACTTCGCTGTGTAGCGAATTTTCGCTCTAACGAGTGTATTTGTTGCTAGATTTTAATTTATCGAAACGTTTGACGGAGAAGAGAAATTGTATTTCAATAATAAATTTGGTGCGAACACAATTTTTCAGTGTGAAGTGTTGTATCGCAAGTGAAATCAACAAGTTTGCAATTCAGTTTGTGCAATAACATGTCACTTAATCCCCTTCTGGTTTTAAAAGCAAAGGCAAGTGAAACGCACAATCCGAACGAAGCAACGTTCTCAGAGGAGATGAAGGTGTTAGTTATTAACATAAGTATCTCGTTAGAAGATTATGAAGAAATTCAGAGGGCTTGATAAATATCAACGCATGGTAATTATTGAAGAAGTGAAGGGACCATGGGGAAGAGCACAAACATTCGAAAGAGACCTCTGAATTATACATTTGGTTTAATTCTGTTTTGTAAACATTTTCTCTCGAATAAAATTTGCGTTGCAAAGAAGAAAAACACGAGATAGTAGTGTTTACTTACCACATCAATCAGTTGCGACAGTTTGAGCTTGATGTGTACCGTCAGTGGATCGGTGTTATTGGCCACTGGTCGAACTAATTTGTTGTAGTGGGACAAGAGATCGTCGTACAATCGTTTTGCATCGGGATGACCACCCGACACGGTCCAAGGCGAGTGGGAAAAGAAGAGTAGCGAGACAACACACAAAAATACTGAAGGATGAAACACCGGGCATAGAAACGAAAACGAAGGAGCCAGCGGCGGCAGGAGCGACAGCCGAACGTGCACGCGCCACGTCGACATGACGCCCGTGCCCCGTTCGTGCCGCCGACCGACTCGTGCGCGGCCGACTTTTACAAGGCGCGCGAGTCGAGATCAATAACTAATGCTGGCATTGGCGCATGCCCCCTCAAACTCCTTAGTTCAGCTCGCGAATCTAGCCTCTACCTGGATTTGAGTCTGCGCACACCGAACCAACTCAACTTGTACGTAACAAACCCAACTGAGTGCTGAAAAGTGACGGCATTCGTGCTAAAACCGAAAGCCATTTCATTTAATATTAATATTTGTTTAAGATTCTTCTCGTGTTTAAATTCCACGTTTGCTGATACTTGTTTGAACAACTAAACTCAATGTAATCAATGAAATTGATTTTCTTCCCCATCTTGTTTCTGCTGCTAAATGTCAATTAGGATTTTTATTATTTTTATTTTTCAATAAAATCGTTTATCTGTTTACTTGTTGGTGGTTAGGTTCTTTTCTATTCTCTATTTCTAAATGTGTTTACATTTCTCAACGATTTTCTGTCTCAAATGATAAGGCCACATTACTCAACAAGCTACTTCTACTCGTAGGTCTTAGTGTGTAGTTGCAGACTCCAATTTTCTTTTGTGAATAAAGATGTAAAAAAAATAAAAAGCCAAAATGGCATATGAATCGGGTGATGCAATTTCATTCAAAACAAGAAAGAAGAGTCCTCAGAGCCAACGATGGATGGTTTTTCATAAAATGGCCGGGCCTTAGGATGTGCCAGCGAATTTGGATCACGTGATATCACATTCTTACCGAGATTTATATCTCGGATGAAAACCATATGGCCGCAAGAGAAACGGAAACCATACAACTTTTTTTTTTTTTTTTTAAATTGACTTACACGGCTTTTAACAGGTGTTTCAGATATTTTTAAAAGTTTAGAAAAAAGGAAGTAAACACTGAGAAAATTTATTAAGACATTATTTCACTCTCAGTTCGAGAAAAATGTGAAAACAAAGGGTTACACTCATTAATAGTAATTTATGCATCGCACAACAAAATAGGAGAACTTGCAATTGAAGTTTTGGACAGTGTCATATTTCAGTTTTGGAAAGTGTCATATTTCGGTTTTGGAAAGTGTCATATTTCGGTTTTGGAAAATGTCATATTTCAGTTTGGTTATAGTGTCCACCTTTAAAATAACATCATACATTTATATTTGATGATTTCCTGCAGTGTTGT
Source organism: Strigamia transsilvanica (assembly GCA_034701245.1). Classification (NCBI taxonomy): domain Eukaryota; kingdom Metazoa; phylum Arthropoda; class Chilopoda; order Geophilomorpha; family Linotaeniidae; genus Strigamia; species Strigamia transsilvanica. The sequence continues at coordinate 3,401 of JAQIXU010000001.1, read as the reverse complement.
ACAGTTTTACGCAAATCCTCGTCGATATAGATAGTGAGTTTCTGTTACGAAGCTGCAGATATCAGATATATTTACTGGAAAAGCGATAAAATAGTTTAAATACTCGAGGCGTGGTATAAAATGTTTTAGGAAGCGTCTTAACGATTCATTACTTCATTACAGGAACAGTAAATTTTATATTGTTTTTTTTTGTTTGTCCTCTACCACCAGGGAAAGAAGTCGATTAAAATGACACACATACAATAAAGATAAAACATGTATTAAAATTTTATGGTATCATTAGCTTTCAATTTCATAACTTCGATTAGGTTTGAGTATAAAAGTTTACTTTTATTTATCTAGTTTATTATTATTATTATTTAAAAAAAACAAACAAACATGCAATAAAAAAGAAACCTCATCTGTTGCATCGAAGGAGATTAAATTCCAGTGTTATTTTGAGGGTGTGGGGATGATTCAAAATTTGTGATCTTTTGAGTGTGGCATGTAAAGCGTGTTTATTTTCTTCACGTTTGAATAAAATTTAATCTCTTTTTCAATTTCTGAAGAAAAAATTCAAAGGTTTAAAAAAACATATTACAAAACAAAAAAAAAAGGTTTTTGACAAGAAAAATAGGAAATTTTTTTTCACTCAAACTTTTAATCAAAAAACGATGAAAATAATAAAAGCACTCTTTCCGATGAAGTATCTGTAAATAACCATATTTTTGTTGTTTTAGATTTAATATCGGTTTATTGCTTCTCGTCAATTTGATACATGCTTCTAAATTACAGAATAAACCGATAAACAATCATTTTCCATACCGATAAACATGTAGTACAGTGATACTCCTATCGATCGCTTAATTAAAGGGCTGTGAGCAAACTCAACATCATCCTAGCACTAAATACTGCAATAGTACAACAAAATTGGGTTATAAAAAGGGGTGAACCGCATTGAGAGCATTTTAATATCAATTTGAGCCGACACTGGGGCAATAAAATTTGACATTTTTAATAACGCACTAAAACAATAGAAATTTAAAGGAAAGGCGCTCCATGTAATCACACGCGAGATTTAAAACTGCAATTTTCGAAACTTTTGTTAAAGTGAAATATTGATTGTTTACCATTCTTTTCACACAAACAAGATGGAATTCTTGGTTGTGTTTCAACAAACCCCCGATCTCGTCATCAGGACTGCCAGTTAGAGCAGTAAGTTCAATCCTCAGGGCGTGTATTTTACGCTAAGTGGCTAAGTGCAAAGTGCAAAGTGGATCAATAGTTGAATACACATTTGCGCGACCTTGACGGAAATTGGTCATTTCCGTTGTTTCTTACAAGATTCCTATCATTAGTCGTGGAGATGAGTAACACTAGTTGGAGGCCATTGCTGGGAAAACCACGCCAGGGGGTGGCTAATCAGCTTGGCAGTGATAAATGAGAAATACCCGGAATCAACTAGGCCTATAATCTCGTGTTAGAGCGGTTGTCTTTTTATTTTTACACATCCAATATGACTTTCCTTCCTACCTTGTGGCGGTGGCGTTGGTCTGACGGCGTCAATATGCTCTGGACTTTTTTTCACCCATACAAATCCAGGAGAGCTGAACTACGGCGTCGATAAATCGCTAAATCAGAGCTTCACTCAATTCGTCTGTCTGAGGGATTGCTGTAAACTTTATTCTTCTTTTTTTCTTTTCTTTTTCGATTCCAACCTCAGGCAGACATTTGTTCTTACCTTTTTTCTTTTTCTCTCTTTGCCAGTGCTTATTCGGATCTTGCAAGTGGTGATTGATTGGTTTCATCTCTCTGGAGAGAATTAGGCCAGAAAACGGGTAAAGTTGAGAGATTTTTCAAGGGAATAGATTGTGATCTAATGAATTTGAAGAGCGCCTCCTTTAAAGTTTTATCATTAATCTCAGTTGCCTTGTAAAAAGCATTAGGTTGATACTTGGGGAGAATGAATTACTTTGTAAGTGGGTTGAATAATTAAAAAAAATTTTAAAACAAAAATTGTTTTAAAGTTTAATTCGACATTTTTTGAAAACAAAGTTTAGAGCAAATAATAATGGAATTTTCGTATGCGAGGAGAAATTAACTATTCAGATGCCTTTTGAAAGGTTTCTGAATTATTTCCTAACATCAGGAGTTTTGCTTTTGGTGGTTTCGTGTAGATTATGTTCAGATAAATCCCCCACTCCATAGTCCATACACAGCAGAGCAGATTGCTGTTGTTTGCATATTGGAAGGATTGAATTATTCATGATATCACCTAGAATAAACAGAAGCTGTTGTGTCTTGTGTAGTTTGCATCTCATTTCATTGAAATACCTTTTAGTTGTAGTTGCAGTGTCAATTCTTATTCCAAAGACAATTGCCCCGAACATAACATCTTAAACTAAAAGATGTACGTGCATAAAATATTATTTTCAATTTTGTTTTTAACAAAAAAAAAAATTTTATTAATTAAATATTTAAAACCATCAATTATATTTTGGGCCTACATTCTTGTTTGTTTGCAGCGTTTTTTTATAGGCTATAATTTAAAAAATATTAGACTTTTTAATTAAAAATGTTGTAGGATGAAATAATTTTGGTCGACATAAAAGAAAATTGTGAATGTTAATTTGCTATTCAAATGCAAATATTACGAAATTAACAATCTATTAAATCTCTTATGCACTGAAACGTCTGGATACATGATTTTCATATTTCTGATTTGAAACCGTTACAAAAGTTTTTATGGGAGCGATCAATTTCTCTTTCACAGAAAGAAAACAAAGTTTTGGTGGTAGGCGGCTGTCTCCAGCAAACATCTGTTCCTACAAACTGAGGAGAGACGTGAAAGACATGATTTGGGATACAGCCTGCTCCTTCTTCATCGTAGACATTTTGTATTTGCTGATGTCAAAGACATCTGCCAAATTGACACGCCGTTTTCTATTTACTGATAGATGAGTAGTTGATGAACCTGGGTCTAGTCTTAGGACTGTTATTATTTTGATTCTTTCACACTTCAGGTTGCCTATGAAAAATTGTTGGCGATTACATTGCTGTAGTATGACAGTTGCCATCTGTGATTCCTTTTTAATCCAACTTTTACAAGATCATAAATGTTAAATATGGTAATAACATATTTATGTCCGTACCCTTGCTTCGTCTGATGGTGAAACCTTAAACGAATATCTAGCAGTTTGTCGTGATCCGACTATGGTTTAATAAATACCTTTACTTACCTTACTTACCTTGGGAAATTTACCTAGAGTTAATGAAATGACTACAAGTTATATTTAATATCAAAAGCTTTATTAATTCTAAAGTTATACATAAAATTAAGACTAGATTAATCGGCGTAGCTCGAAGTTCCGGTTTCGTTGCGGACACGATTAAATGCTGATATATTACGGTAATACCGATAT